>JACBFG010000015.1:1851042-1932872 GCA_013435955.1 Diaporthe sp. HANT25 | reverse complement strand
CCCCCCCCCCAAATTGTGGCCTTCTCAAAGGTTTCATTAGGCCGTAGATTTCAAGACAGACTACGGTCACCACATGGCCTATTGCCTCCTTCATTCGTGTGGAACTACTTCTTGAACACTCGATTCGCTAATTCTGAACGCTATAGGAACGACGGGAAGCGACGTGAAGTCCTTTCAGCAGCCGCAGCAGCAGGTGTTGCCGTTGCTTTTGGTGCCCCCCTTGGCGGCGTCCTGTTCGGCCTGGAAGAGGTGGCTTACTTCTTCCCTGCCAAAACCCTCTTCAGGACCTTCTTCTGCTGCATCATTGCCGCCCTGACCTTGAAGTTCCTCAATCCGTATGGGACCCACAAAATTGTCATGTTCCAGGTTCACTACGCTGTTGATTGGGAGTACTTCGAGCTCTTCTCCTTTGTCCTTGTCGGCGTGCTCGGTGGAAGTCTTGGTGCCCTGTTCATCAAGGCTTCGCGGTATTGGGCCAGGACTTTCCGCAAGATTTCGGTCATCAAGAGGATGCCCATTGTGGAGGTTATTTTGGTGGCCCTGGTCACGGGGTTGATTGGATACTGGAATGGGCTCACGAAGCTACCAGTCGCGAAGCTGCTGTACAATCTCGCAGCCCCTTGCGACCCAGACGATGATAGCTTGGACGCGCTTGGTTTGTGTCCAGATGACCGGGGCGAAATTCCTGCTGTGCTATGGGACTTGCTGGTGGCCTTCTTGATCAAAGGCTTCTTGACTGTCATTACGTTCGGTATTGTAAGTTGTGTGGTTGTCCATTCGTCTCGTGCTTGATCTCTGGCATGAAGGGTTCTTGAGAGTGACTAACGCGACCTGATTGTGTGCAGAAAGTTCCAGCTGGTATCTACGTGCCATCCATGGTGGTAGGCGGCTTGATGGGCCGCTTGATTGGCCATATTGTCCAATGGCTGGTCATGACGTTCAACACATGGCCTGTCTGGGACCGATGCTCACGGATAGGAGATGCCACTTGCATTCAGCCTGGTGTATATGCACTGGTCGCGGCCGGCTCGACCATGTGTGGCGTAACTCGGCTCTCTGTGACTCTCGCCGTCATCCTGTTCGAACTCACCGGTAGTCTTGATTACGTGCTACCCTTCTCTTTGGCTATTTTGGTTGCGAAGTGGACGTCAGATTTCATTGAGCCACTGAGCATCTACGTGAGTGGCGCAACCGTAACGAAAGTGAAGAACACACGCTGACTATGACTAGGATCTTTTGACGGAGCTGAACTCATACCCTTTCCTCAACAACAAGCACAAGCCGATTTTTACGACCGACCTTGCAGACCTCGTGCCCAGGGTACGCCGTGTGAGGGTGATTGACATCACCAGCTCTCCTCTCGTTTCAGCGACAAGCTTGAGAACCAAGCTCGAACGACTCCATGCTGCTGGAGAAATTGATGGCGGCCTGCCCATTGTCAGAAATGACGTGCTAGTCGGATTGATTCCTGCACCGGACCTCGAGTTCGCCCTAGATCAGCTTTCGGACGAGAGTTCGGACTTGTGTCTAATGGCTCAAGTGCCTTCCATTGACGACTCGGATGACGGAGGGCCTGATCCCACTGACTTCTCGAGATATATCGACCCGGTATGTTCATTTGAAGGCTTCGCACAGGCAGCAGACTAATGACTTCGATAGGCACCTGTGGCTTTGGATATCCATTCTCCAATGGACCTCGTGTACGAGTGCTTCGTGAAACTCGGCTTGAGATACATCTGCGTCCTCCGCGATGGCAAATATGCTGGCATGGTTGGTCTCTTCCTCTCTGATTCTACACGTGGTGGTGACAAAGCTGACATGAAGAAATAGACACACAAGAAGACTTTCGTCAAGTATATGAGAGAGCTGGAGAAGGAGAACCACGTGTAAGCCATGGAATGTGGTGGGGAACTTGGAAAGACACACAAGATCATTACATGCCCCAGAGGCAAGCTGCATCTGCCGAAAAGAGAGTTCGGCAGCTTTCATATCATCCAAGCGTTGGGAGACAGCATTCGGCGCCATTAGTTGACAAGAAAGATAGAATATTATTTACTGTTTGTTGCCAAAGTACCGCATGCGTATATAGTTTGTGGGTGTTACCATCGATGCGTCGAGTGCCTGAGACCCATATAGAAAGCGAGTTTTCTACTAGGATACTACCTGATAGATCGATCTGTCTCAAGTCAACTTATAGTTGCGAGGTTGCAGGAGAGCGTTGTACAGAGATTCTACTCCAGATTCAAGAAAGGCTCCTGCACCAGATTAACCTTCCTAGGCATGTATCTCAGTAGGCTCTCAGGAGGCTGATCTACGAGCGGCTATCCCACAAGAGGTTATGCCAGAGGATGTTGTGTCACCCCTGCATGAGACTATCCCATAATATTTCTTCCCTGCAGAAGTTGTGTAGTGCATGGAAGCCATGTTGATATACACTCGAGCTATACAGCAGCTTCCGATCCCTAACGCTACGTTTTCTGTTTCTTGACATGCCTATCCATGGGTCCTGATTTTGACCGCTTGCCGTTGGACTTTTTGCTGTCAGCGTCACCATTATCCGCGTCCCTGCCATCGTCGCTCTCGTCGGTCAGGCCCATGACCTCCTCGTTGTCACCACCCCCTTCGAACAGCTCCCTCCAGCTCCCGTCCAGCACCTTCTTGTCGTTCCCGTGCAGGCCCACGTTATACGCCTTCTTCAGGCTCGCGATGCAGATCGTCCGCCTCTCGGCAAAGTCAAACATCGGCTTCGGGTACGTCCCCTTCGCCATATCCTCGCCGACGCCGGGGAAATCCACCAGCTTCACGCCCGCCTTCTTCAGGTCCGCGATGGGCGCCTTCCACGGCTCGTATATGTACTTTGCCGGCAGACCCTTGAGCTCGGGCACCCAGTGCTTCACGAAGGCGCCCTCCTTGTCCCACTTCTGCGGGAAGCTCACGGGCGAGTAGCAGCGGTAGTACTGCGCGAAGAAGGCGGTGCAGCTGAGCCACTGCCAGTTGCCCCCGTTGCACGCGGGCTCGTGGTCGAGCAGCAGCTCCGAGAAGACCTCGGCCCCCCGCTCCCAGTGCACGTAGCACCCGCCGCGCGTCAGGAAGCACGCGACCGAGTGGCGGCCCAGGTGGTGGATCCAGCCGTCGTGCCGCAGCTGCCGCATCAGCGCGTCGATCCAGGGGAACCCCGTCGTGCCGGCCTTCCACCGCTGGAACCACTCTTCTGCGTCTGCGTTGTCGACCTTGTACTTGCCCGGCACGGTGATCTCCTTGGTTGTCTTGTCTGTCGGGCTGTCGCTCGCCTCAAGCACCGAGGGAAGGTGCCAGGGGACGAACCTCACCATTGGGTTGTAGGCTGTCTGTACCATTGAGTGGCCTAGGGCTGCTTGTGCCGCGAAGTACACTGATAAGTTGTCAGTATCTCTTCACTCAGTCTGAACCAGAACGTAAGTATAATTGTGGCAAGCTCAGTGTCAGACACTCTTCACACAAAAATTGGGAAAATCCTTGAGACTTCACAGGGACATAGACAATATTGCAGGCAAAGTCACTCACTATCCCGGAACAGTAGCTGCCCCGTCAGGCTCTCAGGCGGCGACGACGAAGCGCCCTTGTACGAGTCGACAGCCTCCTGTGCGCGGTGGTAAAACAGTCGACAACTCAGCGCGCCAAAGTGCAGGAACGGGCTCAGCAGCGTGGTCGACTGCGGCTCGAACGCGGCGGGGCTGGTATTCGGCTTGCGGAACGTGGCCGCATACTCAACGTCAGCCATCACCTCATCCAGCATCTTAAGCGCGAGCGTCTCGCCGCCGCGGTGCGGCGTCGTCGCATCGGGGAACCCCAGCTCCGCCATGGTCTCGACGGCGAAGTCCCCGCGCGGGCCCGCGAGCTTGGTGTAGCCCTTGTCCTTGAGGGTGCGCCACGCCGCGTTGAAGTCCGGGTCCGCGGGGGGCTGCTCGTGCTCGTTGGCGAGGCCGTCGACGGGCATGTCGCCCGGGTCCGGGAGGGACTTGGGCGCCGGAATGGCCGGGGCTATCTTGCCGCACTTGTCGCCCGCGGTGCGGAGCTGCGCCGCGGACATGGTGGCCTTGCCGCCGTTGGCCTTGACGACCTCGTCGCTGTCCCAGAGCGTGCGGCCGGATTTGATGATGACCTCGACGCCGGCCTCCTTGGCCGCCTTGGTGACTGCCTCATCGCGGTCGCGGGCGTAGGCGTCGGTGTCCTTCTCGAAGACGAGGTGCGTCACGTTCCAGGCCTTGAAGAGCTTGGGGAGCAGGGTCTGGGGCCCCTCGCGCAGGACGAAGAGCTTGGACTTCTTGTTCAGCTTGGTGATGGATGCCGAGAGGTCGTTCTGGCAGTCCAGGAGGAACTGCCACCTGTTGGTGCCTCCCTTGGCGCGGTAGACATAGTGAGGGTCCCACGTGAATATCGGCCAGAGACACTCCGGGTTGAGGTCCAGGGCTGCCTTGAGCGCTGGGGAGTCATGGAGACGGAGGTCCGTCCTGAACCCTGCGGATCAGTCAGTTTAGTACTGAGAATCGGAGCATGAATATATTTATCTCACAGTATATGACTCTGGCTGATTTGCCCATGGTAGTTTAACGAGTTTGAATTGCTGTTGGTGGAAGTGGTGTCACACCTCTCTGTCTTCGCCTGGTACGAAGAGCATATTAAAGGAAGAGTTCCGTTGCTGCCCACAAGCAGCCCTCAGACTCACTCGAACGCATTCCAGAGAAATTAAGGCTAGTGTAGAGGCTCCGGCAATGATGTCAAAGACTCGGAGCTGTAGACGGACCCCTGCTGAGACTTGGCGAACTGCATTGTGCAGATCGATCTGCGACTAATGCAGGGACCTGACACTGCCATACCCTCCTCCACACTGCGATCTAGATCTATTGCGATCTATTTCTAGGCTGCATGCCATCTGCTCAGGATGATGTTGCACACCTCGATTTCTCAGAGCTCACCGTCGCCAGGAGAGGATGAAATGTCCGGTTCCACCGGCGGCTGGCAGCTCTGTCCCACCCTCCTCCCTCCACACACCAACTGCGGGCCGTTCCGATGCGACACAGATCTGAGATGGGACATGGTGTGCAGGCGAGGATCTGGCCTTGCTCTATCCACACTGGGATGGGTCACTAGTCAGAAGGAACCACAGAATAATGCACGAATTTGATTTTCAAGCAGAGTGGATATTCGGTTACCTAAAGGAGTCAGTCGATGACAAGCCCGGATCAGGTCCACCCAGGATTGTCAAACCTGGTCTTGATGGATATCACCTTTTCTGACATGACAATCAAGAAGGTCTACAGTAGTAGGATAATGTTCAAATCCTAACAATATAGGGAAATACTGACGTGGACTGCTCGAAACACACGAAGTACCTTGCACTCCCACACTAATCAATACTCACTCGCGGGTTTTGCGATATGGAATGGCCCAGGTGGCCCCAGCCCCCATCTTGTACGACTCGGGACAAGCACAAATAGCACACAGCATTTTTTTGTACCGGCTAATACCGAACGAGAAAAGACTCTCGGTAAGGCATTTCAACACCCCCAGATATATAAAACGACTCTGTCTACTAAAGCGTCCTTCACAGGAACCTCTGCCCGTTTATCCACCAGCCCCTGCGCCCGGATAAGCGGCCCGCACCCCCGCCGCTCCTTTCTTCCCATGATGAGCATCCCCCATTGCAACTCAACGTTGGACGAACACTTACCTATGCGGTCTGAAGAAATGGGATCTTGTTTCCCTTCGGATACGCAACCCGTGGGGATATTCTGCCGGTATTTCTTGCGCCTTCCTGCCGATACGGTCGAACGGGAGGCAGGTGTCCCTGCGTCTCCCGGGCTTCCGTACGTCCCTCTCAAAGTCCCGAACTTCATCGTCCTACTCTCTGGTGTCTGTCTCTAATGGCACACAAGTAAAGCCCTCGCTCACTCCTTGTGCTGGCCGTGCTTCGCCCACTCCCGAAGGACATTCTTCTTTATCTTGCCTGTCGACGTCTTGGGCAGCTCCGAGACAATCTCCACCTCCCTGGGGACCATGAACTTGGAGATCTGGCTCTGGTGCTTCGCCCAGTCGACAACGTCCTTTCCCTCGACATTCTTACCTGACCTCACAGTCACGTAAGCCTTGGGTCTCTCGCCCCAGTGCGAGTCCGGGACCGCGACCACGCCGGCCTCGAGGACGTCCGGGTGCTTGACTAGCATGCTTTCCAGCGCCACCGACGAGATGTTCTCGCCACCCGAGATGATGATGTCCTTGGCACGGTCCAGGATCTGGATGGCACCGTCTGGGTGATGGACCGCTAAATCGCCTGAGTGCAGCCCGCCGCCCGCGAAAAGCTTCTTGGTCGCCTCGGGGTCCTTGTAGTAGCCCCTTGAGCAGATGTTGCCGAAGAAGACGATCTCGCCAATCTCCTTGCCATCTCTGGCGACATCGACCAGAACACCCTCCGGCTGGTCCATCTTGACCACCCTGACGGGCAGGCTCGCGACGAACCCGTGGCCCTGCCGCGCCATGAGCTGGTACTTCTCCTTGGGATCAAGGGCGTCCCACTCGGGCATGATATAACCCTTGGTTATCGGCCCGTAAGTCTCTGTCATCCCGTACACATGCACGGGGTGCAGATTCAGGTTCGTCATCTGCTCAAACAGGTGGCCCGAGGGTGGTGATGCGGCCACAGTGACCTGGCATGGACGCTCGAGCGGTGCGGCGTTGGGGTCTGCACACAGCAGCGTGTTGACCGTCGGCGCGGCGTTGAAGTGCGTGACGCCCTCTGACTTGAGCAGCCGCCACAACTGCGGGTAGTCGATCTTGCGGAGGCAAATGTTGGTGCCGCGCACCGCTACTACCGCCCAGGGGAAGGTCCAGCCTATGGCGTGGAATCTGATCCAAGGCTGGTGAGTTCCCCGGTCGTGACAGTCAGAGATGAGTGGAGGTGGTACTTACAAGGGAAGCGTCCAGAGATATTTACATCGTCCGCCTTGGGTATTCAAGCCTGACTCTATCACGTTGCCCATGGCTGCCAGGTAGGAGCCTGCACGGTGTGTTAGCATCCAAGCTCCACACGGATGGGTTTTGCTGAAAATGCGGAGGGGGCTACGCACCGCGATGAGAGTAAACGACGCCCTTTGGCCGCGACGTCGTGCCTGAAGTAAACGGAATGGCTAGCATCTCATCCTCGTCCTCGGCCGAGATGTAAAGCCCATCCCAGCCCTTACTGCCATTTTGCCGGTCGTAAATCAGACCCTCTGAGACAATCTCATCAAAGGGCCCACAGAGCTCCCCTTCGGTGGCATCGGTGTCCGTGTCGACAATGATCTTCACACCTGGTTTGCTCTTCCTGAAAGTCGCCAGTAGGCTCTCAAACTCCCAGTCAGCGATGATGATATCCACCTCGGAGAACTCAAAGATGTAGCTGATGTCGTCCTCCTTGAGCCGATAGTTCACGGGCACGATGACGGCGCCTCCGGCGACGATCCCGTATATAGACTCCAGGAAGGCGGGCGTGTTCGGCGCCAGAATACCGACCCGCTTGTAGCCGTGGGTCTTGAGGTAGTAGGCGAGCCCCCTGGCGCGGTCCGCAAACTCCTGGTAGGTTCGGCGGAGGACCGAGCCGTTGGCGGTGATGTGGACAATCGCCTCGGCCTGGGGCTCAATTGATGCGGCCCGCGGGAGGAAGAAAGTCGGCGAGAGGGTGTGTATGTGATGACTGTGTTGCCATGTTTCCCCGGTCTTGGGAGACGAGGTTGAGGTCTGGGAGGGCAGGAGGTGCCCAATTATACTGCGGAGGCGAGACGGTGGCCCAGACATGATTTGTCTTATTTAAGAGGCAAATGCAAGCAGTTTATGGCTCAAGGATCTGATATATAATGATCAAGGTTCTGGAGAGACAAAGATATGAAGGTCTATATCTTGTTCACGAACTCGACCTGGGCAAGCTGTCGATACTGGAATGCAGGTCCGGGTAAGCGACTAGAGATGCAGGCGGGGAATGTGAGAAGGGAGAAGCTGTTGTACAATAGACACAATGAGATGTATTGAAATCCAATCAGGAACCACGTCAGGACCAAGACGGTTAGAGGACCTTAGAATAGTCTATGGTCAGCAACGATGTTGTTGCTGGTTGAAGGTCGGGGGCACAGTTGAGGATGCGGGAAGGTAATTGGAGATGGACGACGAGAGCAGCCGTTTCCCCCCATCAATTCGACCACCTCCAGCCAAGGAGGCTAGAAACCCCAACACGGGCAGCTCTGTCCCCTCACGGGCTCAATCGGTACCGTCGTCATTTTCCCAATTGCCTACTCCACGTTGCCGCATACTCTCGGGATCGTCGTTGACTCCACAGGCGGCGCTCCCCCTCACAAGCAAGCCGGGCCAAGGGCGCTCGGTTAAGCATTACCCACACGCGTCTTCCGCGCCGGGTAGCGGTGACTTCTTCCGACCCCAGAGTCACATTTCATGCAAGAAACCAATGTTTCTTCTACGTGACAAAAGAGTCGTGAAATTACTGACCAGCATGTCTCCCAAGCTTTCAGTTGCTTCAATGTTGGCACCTTCCACGGGGTCAGACGGAAAGTTTTATAACACCATCGGGCCAATCCTCGATATCCGAGGTTCCATTAAGCCGTCTCTTCTCGGCGAATAAAAGCCAAGTGCCAAATAAGTAAGCGTGAGACTTCACGTCGCGAGCTTTCTGGTCGGCGGTCGCCTTCAAGATGGCCGCTCCCAGGCCATGATGGACAGTGGTAGAGCCAGTCTCATCCGAAAATGCCAGACTGGCGCCATCAAGAATTAATGAGAATGGGGGAAGTTTCTGCGAATGCTGGCTGAATTGAGCAGCAAGAGAGGGCCAGAGCCTGCTTGGATATAAAACGCCCAGTCCAGTTGAGACCGTGGAATAGAAGGATCGGGCAGAGCCTCTTAGGGTGGAGCTTCTACACCCAATCTGGCTTGGGCTTCCTTCTGGTCATCATTGATATTAATACTCTTTGCTTACCCATTGACCTCAGCTGCTTGTGCCTAATATCATGGGCTGAGTATAAGTTTCTTGTCCTGGGAGTCACATCTGTCCTGAACCTCAACCTGTAGACCTCGCAGACATTAAAGGGTTGGAACATAAAGCCACACTAAGCTCTTCCATATACTCAAAAGAACACAATGGACACCAACCTTCTCACACACACCCTGGGGAGTATCGCCAGCACTCCCAACCTCCTCCCAGGCCTCCGTGCCGTGGTGTCCGTAGTGCTCCTCTTCCTCTCAGGTGCGACTTCTCCTCGTCTGCCAGTATCCCTTTCCTAGGCGAAAAACCACTCATACTGACCCAAACCGCAGGCATCTCCTTCAGCCTTCGCTTCTGGTGCATCCCCATCCTTCGGCGCTGCCCGCCGTCCCCGACGCAGGTATCCCAGTTCAGCGTCATCATCGAGCAGGGCTGGGCAATCCTGCTCCCCGCGAGCCAGCTCCTCAGCGTCGCGCTGCTCTCCCTGACCCTCTTGACCGCCTCTCACCCCGACCCCGACGTGTCCGGGCTGTGGCGGTGGCATGCCTTCTCGGTGCTAGTGCTCGTGGCTATGGGCAGGTGGGAGAAACGGGTCCTCTTCCCGGTCAACGAGCGGATCCTTGCTTTCGACCATGATCTTGGGATTGGTGAGGGGAGCGGGAAGGGGAAGGGCGTCAGGGAGTATACCTCGGAGGAGGCTCAGCAGCTGAAGGGCTTGTTGGATGTTTGGGCTGCCAGACACCCTTGGAGGATTGTTGTGCCTTTGACTTGTGGTTTGATCACTTTTGGTGTGATCGTTTCGCAAGCCGCGTAGTACGGTGCTCGGGCACAACACATCAAACTCTGTGGTGGGGCCATCGCACTGTGGTTCACGGCGTGCTGGATCCTCTCCATACTTCCTCATTTCATATGACGGGCCACACGAGGCAGGCATCTCACCTTGGATATCGATTACCGGCGAGAGCAGTCGGCCCGTTATTGAATTGGTGTTGATTTATTCTTCCACCGGCATGTACCCAGCAGCCTCCTTGCTGTAAATCAACATGAAGACTGGCCTCCCGCTTCGCCTCCCATCTTCCGCACATACTGGGCGTGAACATCTTTCCAGTGTGCTTCTTGCTGGCCTTTCACGGACTCGTACAGGAGCCTCGAGCAAAAGATGGTCACATACTCCACTATCCGCAGGCCGTCATTGTCCTCCACCACTTCCCAGCGCCGTTCCTGGCTGACACCCAAGGCAGCCTGCAGGTACACAAAGATGCCATCTTTGGTGTCCGTGATTTGGTAGTGGTTGGTGATTGTGGCCAGGCCAGGCAGGAGCTTCGCGAATAATGCCACACCTGGAACCTTGTCCACAACCTCGTAGCACCGCGTGTCCCCCTTCTTGATGGCCTGCACGGCCTCGGGAAGTGGGTGCAGCTTGCCGTCCTTGGGCTGCGTGTCGGTCTTGGAAGAGATGAGGTTTGGGTCTGTCTCCAGGAAGAACTGATGCTCTTGGAGGACTGCCACAGCTTGCTCGGCTGTCACATTGCCGCTGACTTTGGTGGTATATGAGAGAGTCTGGTCTTTGGCCATCGTGCGTACTGAGAAATGTGACAGAAAGGCTGAGCGCTGGGCTTTTGAATGTGCGGAAGAGCCTGGATTTGGATTGTTGAAGTCGTGCAGCCGTCTCCGAGGTGTGTGCAGACCTCAGGTGCTCAGAGACGCGAGGATTTGCTCAGTTTGTATACCATTGAGCCTCGAAGGTCTGTTCGTGCTCGTGCATGAATCCGCATTTGCCGGCTACTGACAAAACACCGCCCGTTTCGACTGTTATCGCCATAGCAGCCACGGCGCATTGGACAAATTCTGGCCGAACTCTAATTTGGAAAGCTTCGCACCGGATGAACCGATGATCTATCCGGTGCCCCTGGCCGTCTTCTGGTTCTGTGGATCCAATAGATGCTGCAGGCAGAGGGAAGAACTGAGTTCATCATAGAATTGCATCTTCAAGTGAGTCAGCAGGCACAGGCCCAAGTAATCGCATCGATGTTAGCATCCTGGGCGTAGGAGAGAGCTCGTGGGCTGAAGGAAGCATGTTTGTTGAGGCTCTATTGTTTCGAATACGGGGGTTTGATGCTGGCGGGAGCTAGAAGTTTCGACAACTGACTTCAGGTACCCAGCCATGCAAAGTAACATCATCACAAGCTCATCAGCTCCGGGAGCTCCATTTGCCCCACGTTTCTGCAGCCAAGCGGGGTAGATTTGGCCCCTCAGCACCAATCATAGAGCTAACCGCACACTGAACGTCGCTGTAAGTTCCTGGCCGTTGACCTGCCAGCTCCTGCCAGGCGTACCTAGGTACACCCCGTTGCGGAGGCGAACCTCCAGGCATTGAAATTCATCATCACAACCACCTTCACTTTCGTCATCGTCGGAGCAAAACCAGAAAGCAATATCTGAGAAACTGCACTTTCTAATAAATCTTGCCCTGCCCTTTACATAATCACTCTCAGATACCTTCGTTCCTTTTCTCGTTCAAATTGGACAACACTCGCACAATTCGGACATCTTAGGCTTAATTTACCCAGCCTCATTGTCCGTGACATCGAATCACACACACCATCAACATGAGCCTCGCACGATCACTCCGGGGCTCATGTGCCTGCAACAGGAACCAGTACATCATCAAGGCGCCACAGGATGCAAGAGAGGTGGCACAGGTGCACTTTGGAACTGGCGCATCTCATCGTAAGCTCGACCTGCACGAGCATCTACATACAGCCTCAGCATGCAGACCACCCAGCTAACGTACCACCCTAGGCCTCGCCCAAGCCAGTCTCCTCTCGGCACACATTCGTATCCCCTTGAACTGGTTTTACTCCGCTACGGTCGCCTACTTCCCGGACGAGACCGCCAGCACGATCCGTCGAGTGTACGAGAACCCGGCCGAGAACCACGCACGACGCCAGTTCTGCGGCTACTGTGGCACCCCGCTTACCTTCTGGACCGAGCAGCCGCACGGTGAGGGCGACTATATCCATGTCACCCTGGGTTCGTTGTGTCGTGACGATCTCGGGGACCTAGATGAGCTGGGCCTGATCCCTGAGTCGCCGAGCGAGGAAGGAGGGACGGGGCTTCCCGTCAGAGGGGCCCTGGAGGCGGCCCAGCAGGCGAGCGAGGCGGAACGGGTCTCTGCGACACTCTCTACTGCCTCACAGCCAATCGGCCGGGAGTCGCACGGCATCCCGTGGATCGAGAGCCTCGTGGAGGGTAGCAGCCTGGGCGGCAGGCTCAAGAGGGCCAGTGTGACGCGCCGGAGTGCCGACGGTTCAGCCTGGGCCCAGTGGCACATTGTCGAGTACACTGACAACGGCCAAGTCGAGAGCGAGCCTGGCGGATCGTCCGGTAACAACGGGAAGCGGAAGCTGGCTGACAGGGACGATGGCGAGGACAGGGAGGGTGCTGCTCAGCAGTGATCCGAATGGCGGGGGCGCGCTGACCTGCTGCGCAAAGTAATATGGGCATTTACGATACACCATGTCCCGCCACCAATCATGGTCGTGTCTAAAGTGCCGCACCATGCTGTTGTCCTCGCGAAACATCACAAAAGCCGGCAAATGTGCTGCCGGCTGGTCTCGACATTGGGCCGACGGCACGCCCATGCCACTGCACATAAGGAGAGATTGACTTGGCGTTAGCGTGCTTAGGAGAGGCGATACTTGAGGCAGGAAGTAGTCAATTTGGACTCGAAAGTCGTCGTGCGGCTGATGGTCTGAGCATTGGTAGTCAGAAAAACCCGGGGAAGGAATTACGGAGGCATGTGATAGCCGCAGAAGGAATGACAGTAAGGATCAGTAGGGGCCGGGACACCACAAGACGTGTGCAATAGAGCTAGCAGAGGCACGATAATAGCGAATTCCATTGAGCAGCTGAAGTCTGAAAAGAGAAATGAAGTCAAAGAAAAAGAAACGATGGGAGCTTGCTACAAATCGTGACCGGGACAAGTGCCGTTCTCCGAGCCAAGGACTGGATTTATCACCCGAGGTTCACCCGCCGGCAGGAGGCCGCGGCGGTGCGACGGGCTACGACGGGCGATGATGCCGGAGGACGGGACGGCGCATTGGGGCTACCGAAGGGCCAGCTCGCCCCCAATGGGCGGGGCCTCAGGGTGCCCCAAGCAGCCACACCAGCCCGCTTGTTCCCGAGGTTTAGGCGCCTGAAGAGGTCAAGCGCCGCGACTCACATGCCCACGGTTGGACGGCCCGGGGACGCAGGGCCCACGAGAGATTGGGGCTGGCCGTGGGTGATTTTCTCAAGGTCCTCTCTTTTACCTTCTTGCCAAGCCACGAGGCGTGTCCAGGATGATTTGGCGCTTCTTTCTGTTGTGTGTTGCGTGCCTCGTGTGCCTGGCCGGACAAAAGGTGGGCATCCTGTGCCCCCTCACTGACAGGTACGGACAGATGGTGCAGGCTGGCTGTAGGGGAAAGTTGGTGTGTGGGTGGTATGGGAGACGAGGGGCCAGCATCGTCGCCTGTCTCCGAAAAATCAATGTGGACACTTTCAGGCATTGTTACCCCGCGCTCAAGTGGGGAGAGATGTGGTGGAGGAGAAGGAGGAGGAGGAGTATTAGCAGCAAGTGGAGGGCTGAGGAAGGACAGGGTTCAAGGCGGATCATGGATGAGCACAACACAACGCCCAACCAGGCACGTAACACGTTTCGTGGGACGAGTATGGAGAGGGCAATCCCGAGACTATGCCTAGCTTTTCTCGGTCGTGACGGTCCGAGGAACGGCAGAATTGGGGGAGGTAGATCCAGCTCTCTCTACTCTAATGGACAATCTAAGTCGAACAGCCCAGCACTCGCCCAACCAGACTACCGCCTACTCACATGTTTCGACTCTAGAGCTGATCACGTTCCTCCAACGGCCCAAGGCGGACATGAGTGACTAGGGCGTGCGTGTATTTATGTATATATTTACTTACAATATATAAAGCCGATATCCTCCCACATTCCTGCTCATCAGTGCCCTGTGTCTGCCTCAAATTGGTCACTCCTTTCCCGTGATCACATCACTCTTACGATAGAGTCTCATCCTTCCCAAGGCATACATACGTAGAACGACGAGATCTCACATTTTCTCCATCTGCATCTGCTCTCTCTAAGAACACACCCTAACCCTCAATTGAATACCACCAGCCTTGACCACGAGTATTTAATTTACAGTGCAACTCCATCATGTCTTTGCCCAAGGACTTTAAGTGGGGCTTTGCTACGGCATCGTAAGTCCAATGAAACCAGAAAACCATGGGCATCGCCCAGTATCCAATGTGGCCTCAAGTGAGCGGATGCTAACTTCGTGGCAAGCTACCAAGTCGAAGGAGCCACCGACGAGGACGGCCGTGGCCCATCCATCTGGGACACCTTCTGCAAGATCCCAGGTAAGATCGCCGACGGCAGCGATGGCTCCGTGGCCTGTGACTCGTACCACAGGACAGCGGAGGACATCGCCCTCCTGAAGTCGCTGGGTGTCAACTCGTACCGCTTCTCCCTCTCGTGGTCCCGCATCATCCCACTCGGCGGCCGCAATGACCCCGTCAACCAGGCTGGCCTCGACCACTACAGGAAGTTCACGGACGACCTCATCGAGGCCGGCATCGAGCCCTTCATCACCCTGTACCACTGGGACCTGCCCGACGCGCTCGACAAGCGGTACGGCGGCCTACTAAACAAGGAGGAGTTCCCCCTCGACTTCGAGAACTACGCCCGCGTGGTCTTCAAGGGCATCCCCAGGTGCAAGTACTGGATCACCTTCAACGAGCCGTGGTGCAGCTCCATCCTGGGCTACAGCACCGGCTACTTCGCCCCGGGCCACTGCTCCGACCGCTCCAAGACCCCCGTCGGCGACAGCTCGCGCGAGCCCTGGCTCGTGGGCCACAACCTGCTGCTCGCCCACGGCCGCGCCGTCAAGGTCTACCGTGAGGAGTTCAAGCCCACCGACAAGGGCGAGATCGGCATCACCCTCAACGGCGACGGCGTCTACCCCTGGGACCCGGAGGACCCGGCCGACGTCGAGGCCGCCGACCGCAAGATCGAGTTCGCCATCAGCTGGTTCGCCGACCCGGTATACTTCGGCAAGTACCCGGACTCGATGCGCAAGCAGCTCGGCGACCGCCTGCCCGAGTTCACGCCCGAGGAGGCCGCCCTGGTGAAGGGCAGCAACGACTTCTACGGCATGAACCACTACACGGCCAACTACATCAAGCACAAGACGGGGACCCCTCCCGCCGACGACTTCCTCGGCAACCTCGAGACCCTCTTCTACTCCAAGAAGGGCGAGTGCATCGGCCCGGAGACGCAGAGCTTCTGGCTGCGGCCCAACCCCCAGGGCTTCCGCGACCTGCTCAACTGGCTGTCCAAGCGCTACGGCTACCCCAGGATCTACGTCACCGAGAACGGCACCAGCCTCAAGGGCGAGAACGACATGAAGCTCGAGCAGATCGTCGAGGACGACTTCCGCGTCGAGTACTTTGACGGCTACGTCAAGGCCATGGCCCTCGCATCAAAGGAGGACGGCGTCAAAGTCCACGGGTACATGGCCTGGTCGCTCATGGACAACTTCGAGTGGGCAGAGGGCTACGAGACGAGATGTACGTTCACTCATTTACATGACTGCATTTATACCCCAGATTTATCTCGATAGTAGCTAATATTTTCTCCAGTCGGTGTGACATACGTCGACTACAAGAATGACCAGAAGCGCTACCCCAAGAAGAGCGCAAAGAGTCTGAAGCCGCTGTTTGACAGCCTGATCAAGAAGGACTAAGTAGCAATGCAGCACATGCATGCAGCACATGGCCTTCCTGATATTGTGATCATGGCAGTCCAAGATCGAATGGGACACCGATGAAGAGTTATTTGGGGTGAATTCTCATCACTTAGATGGACGGCATACACATTTTGGGCACCGAACACTCGATTGGTCGCATCTTAAGGCTCCGGGAGACACTCCCAACCTACATGATAATGACATAAATGTTCTGATAGAATACATCACAAATCATGCAATTAAGTCCTGATAAGTCTGCACCATGAATAGTACATGACCGGAGAGATTGGGCCCTCTCCCCCCCATCGAAGTCCAAGAGAAGCATTCACACCGTCAGTGTGTGGTACTCATAAGAAAACATACAGCCATTTCTTATCACCGACATCACATTGTGAGGCATCTCCAGAGCAACACACATTTCAAAATAGGCATCATCCCACAACAACGTATGCTGGACATATAGAAGGGCGGGCAATAAACCCAACAAAACCCATATTCTAAATTCCGTTCCCCTTCGTGGAGCCACGTGAGGCACATCTTGAAGGACGCCCCGACATCAAGCCACAAGATGCAAAGCATGGCCAGTGAAGAAAGGTTGCCCCTGTGTATTATATTTAGTTCCGTATGCCCGCCTTTCTGCCCGGAAGAATATCTAGCAATGAAGAATGGGGGTATTCTCCTCCCTCTTGCCCCGGCCCGGACATTTGCAAGTAGAATAGCCAATAAGGTAGGGATATCCAAATGTGTCCATGGCCCAGTGTATATATACACAAGTTCTCATGCGATCGAGCCCCCGTCAATCCAGCGAGACATCATCAAAGGCCCGCGTCCTCCTCGGCCCCCCATCACCAGTAAACCTAGTCCCGCCAGCAACACCACCAGCACGACCTTCGTGAGGCCCCTCATCAACCTCCCCATCAACATCCTCAACCCCACGGCCGAGACGACACGCCCGCAGCGCCTCCAGGTCCATGCTCTCCTTGTGCGCCTCCCCGCGCCGGAGGTACCACCGAAAGACATAGACAAGCACCTGCGCGAGGAACACCTGCTCCATGGTGTACAGCAGGACGGGGATCGCGAGGGTGGCCTGGGTGTCCGCGCCTTTCGAGTGCCACATGGCCGCGACGAGCGGGATCCCGACGCTAGTGGTCTTCGCCGCGCCGCAGAAGCACACGGCCACGCACTGCTCCTTGGACATCTGCTTGGGTGCGACGACCCGCCGGACGACGCGGGGGATGTACCGCTGCGCCGCGCGCGACTCGAAGGCGACGACCAGCCTGTGCGGGGGCCGCGCCGCCACGAAGCAGACGGCTGTGAAGAGCGCGTATAAGCCCACGTTCATGAAGACGTTGAAGAGGATCGACTGTGTGGGGAGCCTCTTAATTGCTCCAGTCTGAAAGGCGTTGGAGAATGTGGACCTGCGTTCGGTCTCTCAGCATGAGTCGACGAGAAATTGGTAGGGGAAATCTTACCACACCAGCGTACACAAGAAGAAGGTCGACACCTTAGCCAGGCAGAACGTGTCCAGTGCCCAGAGGACCTTCTCCTTAAAGAGGATCCTCAGCGTCTGCCCCAGCGCTATCGGGACCAGGACGCTCAGCCCCAGCTGCATGGCGACGTGCCGGTACATCTCGGGGATGCCCGAGGCGTCCGAGGGCGTCCAGTCCCGGAACTCGCCCGTGGTCGGAATGAAGACGTAGATGAGGCCCGGGCAGAGGAAGGAGCCGAAGACGTTGCCTATGACGACCTCGATGATGGCCGCGGCGTCGTCGCCGCCCGCGTTACGGGTCATGACGACGTTGGAGGCGATGGTCGTCGGGAGGCAGCTGAGCACCAGCATGCCGACCAGGATGGCCGGCTCGATGGTCTTGGTGCCGTTGGCGGCGATTATTATCCACATGATGGCTATGGCACAGTTTAGTCAGCGACGGCAGGGGGAGATGGATGTGCCGTGGTGGCGGTTATGCTGGGAGCATACCTAGCCAAATAAGCGGTATCACTATGAAGCTGATGCCCTGGGTGAGGATGTGCAGCCTCCAGTTGAAGACATTCTTGCGAAGCTTCTCTGGCGACAACTGCATCCCGCTCACGAAGAAGATGATGGCCACTGAGCCATAGAGGACACTGTACTCGGACCTGATTATTCCTCCCTTCGATGCGACCTCTGCAAAATAGTTGAATCTGTCAGTCTTCACACATTCCTCAGTCTGCACAGGTGGAATTAGGACTTGTCTTACCGGGCCACAGGTACCCAAACAGACAGGCAAGGCCAAACCCTATGATCAGCCACTGCTCGGCGATAAATTTCAGTACCTTCAATATGAACCCGAGGAAGCCGGTCGGCGGCGGCTTGGCGGCGGGCTCGTCGCCCTCGCTCGGGGACTGGACCTGGACCTTGGCCTCGGCACCACGGCCAGGAGGGTCCGGGAGCCCCTTGGTGACGACCATCAGGGGCGAGGCTGTGGTTGCAGTTGTGGTGTTGAGCCAGCAACACCTGCGGCAGCGCGAGGAGATGGCTGTGGGATTGTGTTCATAACAGCAACGGTAACCGTGATGTATGATCCTGGTCAGATATCCAAAAATTGGACGCAGAACAAAAAATAGAAAAAGAGAAAGTAAAGGTGGACTGAAGCGGGCTTTCCTTTGTGCGGGAGTGAGGAGACGTCTAATCGTCACCGCCGCCCTGTCGGAGGATTGGAGATGCGCTCGATCCCGGCCGCCTTATTGCCGGAGGGCGAAGATCGGCCACAAACCGGCGGGAGCGCTATGCTGGAAGGAGGCGGTGGAGTGATTGTGTTATCCGTGATTGTCTGGAATTCCCAATTATTATTATCTGACCTGCAGTGGGAAGTTGATCGGCTGAGCTCAATAGTATCCAACGGGTCTGTCAGTGGTGAAGAATTGGTGTAAGGTCAGTCAGTACTGGAGCAGGAAGCCACAGCCGCCATTGTTTTTTTTTCTTCTCAACACTCGGTGGATACCACAACAATTCTCACCCAACAGGCAGTTTTCAAGGAGATTCCTGGTGGTTCTTGATGATAGAACGCCATTTGCTGCCCAAAAAACGTCATCACCATCTTGTCAAGAATGAAGGGAAGGGACTATGGAGACTTTTTCTTCAAGTGGCTTCATTCGCTCCAGTAGTATCCAAGAAGAAAGTAGAAGGATAAATCGCTCTTTCCCCAGACTGAGCCACTGATGAAATGAGCCAGACTCTGCTCTATTACTCAATGGTCTCTCGCTCTTATAAGCCCTAGGTATCTAGGTACCTGGGTAGTTCTTCAGAAACATGCAACGTGCCTCCACTGGCCACCTCGCTAGCCTTCAAATGGAAATATGAAAGAACAATCAAACGCCACGCTCATGCGTTGTGGTACAGGTACAGGATCTCGTATTGCAGACAGAGTTTGATCGGACTGTAGACAAGAAAAATCGGGGTATATTCATAAGTCGTTCCTCGCCGCTCGATTATTATAATAGTTATTAGAGCAGCTTTTGAATGCATTTCAAAGCGTAATCGTCTCAGTCCGCCGTCACCGCAGGCCCTGGCTCAGCTGGCAGGCTGTCGTTCCCCCTCGATTCCGTGCCCCTGGTACTTTGTGCCGGGAGAATCTCAGGGTCGAAGATTTGGATGTCGAGCTGTGTACAGTCAGTCATCATTCATTCATCAGATGTTGAAACTTGGGAAACACTCACCGTCATGTAAGCCGTTTGCCTCAAAGGGATGATCTTGGGCGGCACAATGTTGTCGTCTCCGCCAGATGTTTTCTCCATCTCCTTGTTCCATCGCTCGAGCCACCTCTCCAGCCTGGCAAGCCTTGCCTTCGCGTTTGTGAAACCAAAGTCTTCCCATAGCCATCCTGTCACTAGGCCGAGTATACCATCGATGACATTTCGGGGGTTGTATGGGTTATATATCGGAACAAGCTCCGAGTTCAGCTTGTCGATGACTCGTCGGAACTCCACCTCAGACAGACCAGCCGGGTCAAGGATCTCGGGATACATGTTCGAAAACGTGGGCGCAAGGTCGCCCTCGAGCAGCCAGTCCCGTTTTATCCTGATTATCCGTGTGTTCACGTACTCCGGGGAGTCCACAGGCACGTGGGGGTTTAGATGTGGGAAACACGGATGCTGAGGTCCCCATTCATCGTCGTCGGCTTGCTCGTCAGGGTCGCCCAGAATGGAAGAGTTGCTTGATGATATGGCCGATCCTATCCCGTCACCTATTGAGCCTGTCGAGTCGCGACGCTCATGGTCTTCTGGTCCGCGCTCAAGATCCCGATCAAAAGATGTCGGTTGTTGCTGGTCGTTATCATCGCTGGCCGTCATGACTGCCTTCCCCTTGCCCTTGTCAAGCTTCTGGGTGCTGGATTGAGAGCTCAATTCGGTGACCGTCACGTGTGGATTGATTCGCTCGTCGCGCCGTCTGAGCCTTGGAGTCGCCCCGGTTTGCGCAACGTCCACCTCCTGCACCGCCCGAGATGGTCTTGTTGACGGACCTGCTTCGGCCTCCTCGCCTGTTTCCTCGGGGAATGTGGGCGAAGGAGTGAGAGTGCTCTTGCTCTTTCGCTTTTCGTCGTATGAATGCCTTACGGACCGGGGGAGACTGACCGTGTCCCCACCAATCTGAAGACTATTCCTTGGACCTCCAGAATTATTTCCGCCGTCTCGTTGCTCCGAAAGTGTTAACAGCGGGGTGTCTCCGTCAATGGCAAGCGCGCCTCCAAGGTTGACGGATGGAAGGGAGACGTCGAGGGCGGGATACGGGATGGGGATCGCAGGCGGGGTGGGAGTCGATGGACGCCTGGGCCTGGGAGGAGATTCTAGCAGGAAGCGCGGTGTCGAGTTGGTAGGATTCCAAAGACGGCCGGCAGAGGCTTGACGGAGGTGCTGCTGGGTGGCGGTGTTCGGGTCGCGGATGCGAAAGGGAGACTGTTGTTGAAGATAGCTCTGGCTTTGGAAGCGCTGGTGGTGGTGCTGGCGTGGGGGTTGAGATAGGGGCGGAGTGCGCGGGAGAGCGGCGTCTGGGGGCGTCAGAGCCGGGGCAGAAAATTGGACTTGGGCTGGCTGATCGGGACGGTTGTTGACGGAATCATTCCGTGGAGAGTGGGCGTGAGCATGAGCGTGTGCGTGAGGCTGAGGAGCGTGAACGTGACCGCGAGCATGAGCATGTGCAGGATTCAAGGCGGTGAATTCAATTGATCGACGATTATCTCGGAGCGCAGCGTGAGAAGCCGTTGGAACGGATTGGGAGCCGCTGAAACGGCTTTGACGGCCCTGGGCCTCGGCGGGTGGGAGTGGATGGCTGGGACTGTGCGTGTGCTTGTGCTTGTGCCCGTGCCTGTGCCTGCGCCTGTGACCTGCCGTCGGATTAAGCGCTGCGGGGTCAGATCTCCAGATTCTAATGACAAGGGAGATGGCGCCCTTCTGTGGTGCGGCAGTCGACGTCCTCGTCCTCGGTGATGCTTGGCTGCAAGTTGCGGTTGCAGTTGCAGATGCAGGTGCAAGTGTAATTGCAGGTGCAGACGCAGGCACAGTCGCAGTCGCAGCTTCTTAGGAGCACGAGTTCCTCTCCGTGGGTCCAAGCACCAGCGGCAATGGCGCCAGCAAAGGCCTGGGCGTGAGCGCACGCTGGACACGCCTGAGATTTGCGGCAGTGGAGCAGGGTCGGAAATTGAGATTGGCCTGCAAGCGCAGAGGAACCGGCGCCGACTCAGGGTCAGGATCGAAACCTGGCGATTTCGACGACCGTGATTCCCACCTGCAACGGTGGTTCGGTGTCCCCGTGCGACGTGAACCTCTGGGTCGGTGCAGGCAGTTGTGTGTGCACAAGATTTGGGTTCATGCAGCGAGTACAGATAAAGAGAGGAGGTGGTCGGGGGCGCAGGAGGAGGAGAAGGATGAGGATGATGGCAGGGCGCCGTCGATGATTGCGGCGGCTCCCGCCCTTCGACCTGCAGTAGTGTCCAGAGGGTCGGATGCACGTCAGAAAAAGGCGTCGTGTGGGAACTGGCACCGGTACTGGCACGGGCAACGGTGGTGAGAGTAGTGGTTGTAGCAGTAGCAGGCTGGCAGTCCGATGCAGAACTGAGCTGGCAGATCTGGATCTGGATCCAGATCTGGCAGCACCCAAGGGTCAGGGGCAGAGTGCAAACGGCCGACTCCAGATGGTCGCGGTCGTCTTCTCCAAACCCAAATGCTACCATGACAGTAGCCTGAGCCCTTGACTGCTTCTCATGTGTGCTGGCCCAGGAAGTCTCTCTCCTTGTCCTGATCTCTGTATGGTTCGCCCCAGCAGAGGTGCGACAGTCCGAGCCGGATAGCGTGGATCCCGCAGAGAAGAGAGGCGGGGAGGGGAGGAGAGGTAGGAGGAGGAGTAGGCAGAGGAGGAGGAGGATAAGGAGGAAGAGAAAAAGACAAGAGAATGATAGTGACGGCCCTGACGGTCCTGACGGCTAGGGTTCACCTCGGACAACGAAGCAGAGAGAAGGGATGTCTTCGCTTATGTCCCGTGGCGCAGGATTGCGATCGGGTAATACTGAGGCGTCGGTCCAAGTGAAACTCGAAAGTCTATGAACAGACAGGAGGCCATGTGAGTCGATATCGCGGGTGTCTGGCCCTTCTCCGTGAGCCGCGTCTGACCGCAGAGCACACGCAGCAATCTGTCGAGCGGGTCCGGCGGCAGTTTGTGAATTTGTTTGTTCGGATGTGTAGGATGAACTGCCCTCGTCTTCGTCTTCGTCTCGACAGATAATCTTTTTCGCCAGCTCAAGTCAGGTCAGACTAATCAATCAGGCCAGGTCGATCAGGTCTGCCCTGCTCCATGAAAATTCTGTCGCCTTCGCCGTGGTAATATAGCAGCAGCGGCTGCTAGCGTCGGGGGCCAACACTCAGATTGCGCATTTGTTCCTGGGTGATTGCTGGGGAGAGCTGGACGAGAATAACCTCGCATCCCTGAACATAGGCACACATCTAAGCTCAGCATGCGCTGTGCCCAGCGTCCATGCATGTTGGACGGCCGCCCGTGCAGCAGCTGCGCGTAGGGCTGGCTGTGACCAGCCGGTGCGCAAGGCTCTCTCATCAGCAGCACGTGTGTCGATCTCCCCTGGCCCTACGGCGGAGGTTTTTTTCTTGCAGTCATCTCGTCGTCCCCGAGCCTCAATGCGCCGCCCATCATAACGGGATGTTACCCGCCGTGCAGGGCGCACCAAGATTCGCAGCATCGTCATCACAGCACACGAGCACACATGGCTTCCACTCCCTTGCTGGCCATGTCATTTCGATGAGCACTCGATGTCGCTCATTCGACACGACGATTGCAATATGACTGACTCCTTGCGCGCGCTGGGAAGAGCAACACAACCTGTCATCGTCGCCTTCCTACTGTGTAATGACCTAGCCCGTTCCCTAGCAAGTTATTCATGACCATGTCTGGGACGGTAGATACGCAAAAACACGGTCTGAAAAGACGATTGCGCCCGCTGCCTTGAACTGCACCCTGGTCTTGGACATGATGTTGCGGGCCACTATCGAAAGCCAAAAAAGATGCAATCTCGAAGGATTCCTTGCATGGATCCGGATATCCCTGCCGAATCGGCTCACGACCCTGGCCAGCTAACTAGACTGGGGCCCATCCGAGCTGTCGGGAGCCCACAATAAATAGATTGACCGCCACAGCTGAGGTGTGCTGTCAGGTGCTGCTGGTTCACTGCTTCACCTACCGGCTGGTGCTGTCATTGAAGATTTGATGATGAAGCTCTCCGCACCACGAGTGCCGTCCGGGGCGAGATGGGCTCTCCGGGGCCCGCGATAATCTCCGGGCCCCAGCTGCAGGGCTGCCGGGGCGCAGGGCTGTCGAAAGCTCGTCGCTGCTCTAGTGGTTGTGATTGTAGCGTACATCGTAAATTCTCGTATCCAGAATGAGGCTGCGGATATCCCGGGGCCTGAGGTCACAGTCTGGAGCTCTCCACCATTTCGTTCTTGCGCTTCTCGGCGTAGTCCAAATGTCACCTCCCGTGAAGAATTGTTTTGAGTAGTTTCTCAAACACTGAGATGGTTGGTCTAGGCTCCTTGGAGTTCCACCAAGACTGGTCTTTTTCGGTCCATCTCCAATACTCTCTCTTACACACACACGCAGGCACGCTGGCGATGCAAGGAACGAAAATGACGGCCCTGGTGACGTCGTGATTGGCGAAACCCCCAACTTTTCTCCAACACTGCATTCCACTGCCGCCTCTGCTTTCCCCTTCGACCCGTCCAGCCGCGCGCAGGATCGCCACTGCCTTGCCCTCTTTGAGTAACGTGGCCCACGGATACAGCTGTACGTACAGCGCAACGCGCTCCCGGCTTTGATGCGAGTGCCTTGATGCCCGGGCTAAGGGCGGGACAGCAACAATCAAGCTGTCACCCCTTCGTTCGTCCTGTCGTCCTGTCACACCATACCCACACCTGCAACCATACACATCACTCCTCCTCCTAGCTGCAAGACCTCACCGCGTCCGCGCTCGCTCGCGTCGCACTGCCGCCCCGCCTTTCCGCCTCCATGTCCTGAGCTCCGTCCCAAGTCTCCCTTCCATCCGCTGCTCCCCGAAATGAGGCTCACATAGACTGTCGCCAACGACCCGAGGTTTCCTGGTGTCCTGTCTTCCGTGGGCAAGTCATCATGGAGACCGTCACGGCTCAAGATGTGTCATCGTCACCACAGCCAGCCCAGGCGTCCAGGTCCTCCCCTCCGGGTCGCCCTTCCTCTCCTCGCGCGACCACCACATCCTTCTCTTTCCCTTCCAGTTCCGCGGCGACGGCCGGCTCTCCCTCCGGCCCGCCAGGACACTCCCTCCGTCGCTCAATAACCATAGACGAGACCTCGCGGCTCCGTGGCGGGGCCTCCTTCGCTTCCCCCTCTTCATCCGACCACCTCGAGTCGCCCCCGAGCCGCCTCCGACGGCGCAGCTCGACATTCTCCGACTTCAGCATATCCGAAGCTCGGCGGTCGATGCGGGATGGCACACATGACATACTCAACCCAAGTGGGGCGAAAAATGAGACGGGCCAGGACAGCCACAGCGCTCTGGCCAACTTGCCCATCGCTTTTGCGCTATTGCCAGCGGTGGTCGGGGTGCTGTTTGAAGGTGGCAGCCAGCTTATCACAGATATAATGATCTTGGGCCTGGTATTCGTCTTCCTCCGATATACCGTCACACAACCATGGCAGTGGTATCACTCAGCGCAGGAGCTACGCATCAAGCAGGAAGTTGGGCTGGAGCACGTGTCAGAGGACGGTAGTGACCTGGACACGGCGCCCAGCATGAGGGCGTCGATTGTGACGCTAGAAGATGTCCCCGAAGAGAATCTTCAGGACGACCAGCAGCCCTCTCAGCCGAAACACGAAGATGCCGAGACGCGGAGGAAACTGGAGGGAACGTCAACCGCGGAACAGTCCGGGCGCACCAAGACCCAGGAAGCAGCTGTCAATGAGCTTTACGTGCACGAAGTGCTTGCTCTGGTGTCGTGCTTCCTGAGCCCTGTCATTGGCGCCTACCTTCTTCATGCTATACGCAACCAGCTGAGCACACCATCTGAAGGACTCCTTACCAACTTCAATATCTCAGTGTTTCTCCTTGCGGCAGAGCTTCGCCCTCTGTCCCACGCTCTCAAGCTCATCCAGGCCCGCACCCTACACCTTCAGAGGATAGTCAGGCTCACGCCCACGCCACCTTCGACAACAGCACAGCTCGAGGAAATGCGTCTCCGCCTGGCGCAACTCGAGCTCCGAGCCGAAGCTGCGGAAGCAGTGACTGCACAGACCCTCGAGATCTCAGCTCAGCGGCAGCAACAGCAGCAGAACAACGGGTCGAAGCAAGGGCCGGCACTCGTCAGAGAAGTTCGGAATGCGATCCAGCCCGAGTTGGACGCGCTGAATCGTGCGGTCCGGCGGTACGAGAAGAAGGCCACAGTGTTGGCCTTGCAAACTGAGTCGAGACTGGGTGCTGTCGACACCCGGCTGAGCGATGCGATAGCACTAGCGGCGGCGGCTGCCAAGCAGAGCAACCAGGCACAGTGGAGCTTTACTGCGCTATTGAAATGGTGCGCCGAGTCTTTGATGTCTCTCGTTTTAATCCCTTACTATGTGGCATTGTTTCTCGTGATGTGGCCGTTCAGGATGGTAGCAGGGCTTTTGATCCGGAAGAGAACGGCAAGAAATGACGGCCGGTCATCCGGCCCAGGAAGGTCGGGGCGGGGCTACAGTAAGGGCTCGAAGCCCGGCTCCGGATCGGAGAGGGACAGATATAGAGATCGAGTTCCATCGAGACTGTCAAGGCGGTATAGTCCCTGAGGCTACTTCCCTTGTTACTTTCGCTTTACTTCCTATGTTTTCAAAAAAGAAAGAACAGCAACTGTTTTGGTCCCTGGAGGCACTCGATATATGATACCAGAAAGATACAGCACGGGTCGCGACACGCACCCAGGCAAAAAAGCGCCCCTGGAGGTCGGCGCGATGAAGCACGGAGTCAACGGCACGGAGTGTATGTTCGCTTCCGATGGAGATGGTGCAGAACGGAGAGATATGATCTCGAAGCCAAAACTTTCCTCGTCTGCTAGGCGTCTGCGGTTCTCTTTTTTCTTTCGAGCCTCCGCAGGGTGAGGTGTAGGGCAACACGGCTCATGTTTTGTCGCGGGCATGTTCAGAGAGTGTATGCAGCAGCCAGCCAGCCTCTCACAGCCTCTCATTGACCTCAAAAAAGTGAGGATGGGCTGGGCCAAATGCAATGGAACACTACTCCTCGATCGATTTCTTTTAAAGTGTCGGGACGCCGGTCTTGCGACGCCGGGAGGTGGCCGGTATCGAAGGCTAAAAAGAACAGCTCACGCGTGGGGAGTGTCTCAACATATGCAGGTTCGAACTCTATCACGCAGGTGAAATCGAGATCCGCGGTTTCCAAACAACTCTGTTCAGTGTTTGTACTGCGTTGTAGTCACACACTGTAATGATGAAGTGCCGACTTCTTCAGGTGTTTGTGTATTCGCGGTTGCCTGCGAGCTGGACGGTCCCGTTGCCATCGCGATGTCGTGCAGGTCTGGCTGGATTGTCTCACATCCGCGGAGACCAAAGCCAGCCTTTTCTGAGACCACGTGCATGTCTCTGTGCCACCGTCTTGCTCGCTGTTCTGTACCTTTTGCGATCGCATACGCCTCCAGAGGAGGTCTATTTGTCAAGCTTTGCCCGGCGAAGTATATAGTCGACCGGAAGGTTCGGTTTGTGGGTGCTCTCGATCACTCTCCAACCACCACTAATGCGAGGACGGGGAAACCAGCCTGGTGCAATTCATTCACATTCGGACGGCGAGATCTTGCGACGAACTACTACCCTCTCCGTTCGTCCCAGGGAGTCGGAGCCGAATGGCACGACGGAGAGCCCAATCGCGCTCGCAATTTCGTGCCCCCCTTACCTGCCTGTGCCTTGCCGCTTTTTTCTGCTGCATGGATGCTGAGTGCGCTGGGACTGACGCTGGCCTACGTATCCCGCCACGATGCAGGAATTATTAAATGCAGGCTGGCCCTATCAGTATTAGTCTACCTCCTCAGAGACGGGTGGTTGGGCACTGCGAATTCCCTCCACTCGTGTTGCCACTCTCGTGTCGTCACGCCCATGCGGATATCCCGTAGGTACATCGCACAGCGCCACTACGGCCGCGCAGGCCAAGTTTCATGCAGACGAGGGCTGAAGATATGCAGGCTGGCTGAGGAGGTGGCTGGCTGGCTGTCTTGTCGGCATGACGGAGCATCCCTTTTCCTTTTGCTCGCGCTTATTAAAATCTATTTGCTTGCATATTGCGAGAGACGTCAAGCCTCGCGGGTTGGCTTGTCATTTGTTGGGATGACGAGGGCAGGGCCGGCCCATCGTGCGCCGAACTACTCGTGCGAGAGGCCCAATTCGGTTATTTATTGGTTCATCACCTCTTGTACTCGCGCAGTGGCCAATATGCCAATTCGTCGCCTATCGAACATCGGGAGAGACAGAGTGGGTCTTCTTATTCCGGCTCCACAGAGGTGTTGAAGAAAAAAAGAGTCCAACGCGCAGGCGCGTGGGTACCGCGCACGGAAGTACTGCGCTACAGCTGCTGTCAGGAGCAAAAGGCGCCATCGTTGATGGTGTAAGTGCTCCGCTCCGCTCTGGTTGGCCAAAGCTCTAAAAAGTCGCCGAGGGGGTGGCTTTGAGGAGCCTATTCTGTGTTGCTATTTTTCTTCTTCCCTCCCAACCTGAAACTCTAAAACCAGGAACAGCCGGCAAGGCATGGCCGAGGGGCAGCGTGGCTGAAGATCTAAAAGGCGGATCCGAGGGTGTAGCAAGTTTATGGGGGATTCATGCGCTGCGGCAAGGGAGAAGAAAGGGGGCTATAGGTACTCGAGGTACTGTTGCCATTTTTTGATCGAGCCTGATTTCTCCTGGGCTGTCGTACGCAAGACCAGAGGAAGTACGACGCGTGGTTGTTGCGCGACGTGAGAGAAAAGCTGGTCTGCAGGCTGTGAGCTGCCGTCGCAGTCAACCTCGGCCCCCAGATCATCCCAGTGATTGACCGTTGGGCAGACGGTCGTACGTCGTAGTACAAGCTTAGACTGGCCTGACTGGGAAGCAAGGAGGCCCACACGAACCGTCACACAAGAGCGGCCGTAAGGCGCGACCGGGCACCCTGGCACCACGAAGAAAAAAAACCTCCGATGGCTCGCCTCAGAGCTGATCCTGTCCAGAATTTTCGTCGATGGCCTACAGACTCCGGGCAGACGTTGGCCTCTCATCAACTGGCCGCCGTCGCGACTACCAGCAACATCGGGTAAAGCTGGGCGCGACGCGTTCTCGGTACCAGAGGTTCGAGCTCAACGCCTAATGTGGGTTGTGTCGACGCGCCAGAGACCGTCCGCTCGACCAGAAGGCGAAGCTACCGCAGTATGAATGTACATAGCGGTACTTAACCGTTCCGATTGGCGCCGACGTTGCTGCTCAACAGCTGGCTGCAAGCCGCCTGCCTCCAGCCTGCCCGCCTGCAGCAATTCGCCTGCGAGATAGATTTCGTGATGCGCGCCCGTGAAATGAGGTGAAGGCGACAGGGGTTTCTCTCGTTTCTTTCTCGCCCAATTTCTCTGTGTTCCATTGTACTGTTTACTGGAACGAACTCAAACTCAGCGAAGAACTGTTGTCTGTGCATCTCGATGTTGGCCGGCCATCCCCTGGGAGAAGAGACGAGGCGTGCACGGTAGTGGTTCGCGCCAGCGTTCCTAGCGGCTCCAGCAGCGTGGAAAGCATCGCAGAGAAATAATTTCACTAATGACGACGGACCGACTGTTCGCCTTCTCTCTGACTCTGCGACTTCAAGCATCCAGCTCATCTAAGTCACTCTGACGGAGTAGTGACGGGCGATAGAGGGGAAAATCTTGGAAGCGCAAATGGGGATTTCCGTTGCTGCAGCAGACTACAAAGTAGGTGCGTTCCAGAGGGGCGTGATTGACTGAGAGGTGGGACCAAGCTTGGCCCGAGTGTGGCCCATCCCTGCCGCCTTGTCAGGTACCGCAGGCAGGGGGATGAGACTTGGATGTACCTCGCGAACTGCCTTGCCTTCAGAGTATCTTCCATTAAAGTCAGTCAGTCAGGCAGATTATATCACTTATGACCTGTCTTCAATATGATCATACATAAGGAGCCATTTCAGCTTTACATTGACCCAGCGCTTGTTGATTCATCAAATTGATGGGTATGCTCTCAGACCTCGACTCTCTGCCTACTTCTTGAGAGCAGTTCTAAGGTACCTGCCTGCTCGTCCGGCAGCACGGGTAGATCCCGGTCATCCGATCTAAATTAGTGCCAAATGTCAGGCCAGTGGATTTGGCACGACCCACAGGTCCTAGCTGACTCAAGCCAGCCCGCCTCCCAGACTGGCCAGTCAAGTCGACCTCATCAAGAGCTGCATCTGGTCGATGACATGTGCCTTCGCCGAGTGGTACGAGTGCTCAGAGATGATTTCCTTCCCTGCACAAAGTACCAGCTGCTTCATGTCCAGGTACCTACCCGTTCATCGACCAAACCTTCTTGGGCTACATTCTCGTCCCGATCTGCTGCGAAGCCCTCGGTCCTGAACTTCTGGTGCAATCGCAATCTCCCATCCTCCAGCCGACCAGTCGGATGCCTTTCTGCTTCTTCGCAGCGCCTCAATGGGACTTCATGCTGCACGCGGCAGACCGGGGGCCACGCCAGGAAAAGGAAAAGGAAGACCCAGACGTTTGACATCGGGAACTCTGCTGCAGAAGAGAGATGAGCCCGGCCTTGTGACTGCAACCACCGCACTTCACATCCCATCTGGGCTTTCCCATTATTAACGGCAGGGTCCTGTTCATGTGGCCCCTGGCCTGCCGTTGAACGCCTTGGGAATATTACGACATGCCACTCACGGTACACTCCTATGCAGTACATGAGTACATGTCTGTCCCATTTGGGCCCATGACGGGGACCCTCCAATGAAACTTCAACCCATGACCCCCGCCTGCCCCAGAGAAATCGGGCCCGCGATGACAGAAGGGGGAATTTCTCGTGGCATCATGGATAGGGTGGGTTGACGCTTTCGTCTCCTCTCCTCTCCTCTGTGTACATCCTTGTGCCGTACCTCATCGGACTTCTCCTCGAGCCGATCTCCCCAGAGATGCACGCCTGCCCACCTTTCTTTTATTCTCCTCCCGCCGCTGCTGTCCTCCAGCTCTCCATGGTCTCCCAAGGTTTGATCGCCCAATCGATCCGTTCCTAGCCTCGCCAGCATTCAGTCGGCTTCGTCGTTCCTTACACCGGTATTCCTCTCGTCCACTCGTTTGTCCACACTTGTTGAAGTCCGGCCTTGCCTTGCGTCGAGTACATGCGGTAACGTCGCACTCAATAGCCTAGTCTTACTACAGCCCGCGTCTTCCTCGTCTCCTTCACTACTAGACAGCCTGGGCCGGTCTTGTCTAGCTCAGACCCGATACCCCTCCGCTGAACTCTGTTTGCGGTGTCCAGCCCTCTCGTTTCTTCGGCCAATATTGTTTGATCTCCCAACTTCAAGCGAGTGATCATACTTCTCGGCCGACTGCCCTCTCTCTTTCTCTATTCCCCAACCTACCCGTCCCTCTCGCCCACTTTTGTTGACGGACGATGAGTCCCATTCGCCCGTACACCTGCTAGACCCGGGGACATCCTCTTTTCTCCAGAGAGCTTCCGCGCCTCCTCACTCGGGCATATTGGGAGTTGTGAGGGGTTACCTAGGAAACACCATTAATACACGGCCTTCTCAGTCACACATGATGAAGGTCACTCAACTACCAAGGATATGGGGGGTTGCCCTTTGCTTCTTCCTGTGCTTCAACATTGTCTTCGCGGGCGTTGCGCAGCCACTCCCACGACAAGATGGGCTAGGCGATGCTGCTACCACGACTGACTCTCCATCAACGACTAGAGATGCCGCCTCAACGTCGCCCGCCGCCTCAGCGGAAAGCGCAACGGTTTCTGAGGTGGAGAGCTCGTCGATCCCGTCCTCGGTATCAGTGACGGAGACCAGCACCGCTCCAGTTCCCACGGTCACAGGTGGTACCAGTGATCTGAATTCCACCCTGTTCAATGGTAAGCAATACATCTTCAGTATTAAATGATCACGATGATTTGTGTTGACACAGAATTTAGTTACTATTGCTGCGGGTGAACTTCCCTTGAAGCCACGCATCACCCCAGGTTTCTCTGTTGCTGGTGTAATTCTTATGTTGACGGGCGCCGCCTACACCCTCGTTGGCATCAAGACTCAGTGGTTGCACTGCTTCCTTTCTGCCGCCTTCCTGGCCGCCGTCGGCGTGACAGTGCTCATTATATATGTCATGAACCCGCCCATCTCTGATGGTGTGCAAGGCGCCTACGTCGTCGCGGCTACAGGAACAGGGCTACTGCTCGGTGGTGCGGCTCTCGTCTTCAAGGAGGTCACAGAATGCCTCGCATGTATGCTGGGTGGCTTCTGCCTGGCCATGTGGCTCCTGACCCTGAAGGAAGGCGGTCTGCTAGGTTCCGGAGGAGCTAGTGTGACAATCTTCATCGCCGTCTTCGCGGCTGCCGGGTTTGCGGGTTACTTCAGCCGGTGGACGAGAGCGCATTTCATGATAACCTGCATTTCCCTCAGCGGAGCAACGGCAGTTGTCATCGGGATCGACTGTTTCAGCCGTGCCGGGCTCAAGGAGTACTGGGCTTGGATATGGAACATTAATGATAATTTATTCCCGTTCGGTGCGGACACGTATCCCTTGACCAGAGGAATCCGAGTCGAGCAAGCAGTTACGATCATTATTGCCATGATCGGACTCGTGTCCCAGAATAAGCTTTGGCTGGTTGTCAAGGCACACCGGGCGAAGAAAGAGGAAGATCGCCTCAGAGCGGAGGCCGAAAACGATGAGCATGAAGCAAACGTGGGAAGGGACATTGAGAGGGCCACTGCGACCGAAAGAAAGCAGTGGGAAGCAGTCTATGGCGATAAGGGCCCAATGGGAGTTCACACGTCGGAGGATTCCGGTGTTGGTGATTTCTATAACGAAAGGAAGCCCCGCAACAGTGGTACGACGACCACCGCCACGGCAACCCGTCGCTCAACGATCGATGAGAGGGAAGAAATCGAGATGGCCGAGATTCCGATCGCTGAGGAGGAACGCGCCGTTGATGCCAGTGATGCCGTGACGGAGCTCCCAGGGGATCAACCCGCACCGCCACCAAAGCCCAAGACGGCAGCAGAAAAGGTTCTTGATAGGGACGCGGATGGCATGGTTACCGTTCGCGTTGCCGTTGATGACGTTGCCGCTGGCTCACCGGCCGCTGAGAAAGAAGAGGAAGAAAAGGTTTGGCTTATCGGCGATGATGGAGAGGCGCGACTTGTCCCCAAGGCATCTGCAGAATTCAGGGCAAAAGCCTCGACGCCAACTCCGAATCTTGTATCGCTACCCTTCAGGGTGCCCGCCGAAGCTACCGAGGCCGGTGCAGGAGGTGACGATGATCAATCTTCCATTGCTGCCATTGCTGATCACGACGGCGATCTGATGGAGACACGAAGCAACGCGAGCAAGAGAAGCTCACTTGCCAATCGTCTATCTGTCGGGTCAGCCGATCTATTCCGGAGGTTGTCCCAGCGATCGCTGGGAAGAAAAATGGACACCGCTGCTCGAGGCAAGAGCGACAGCAGAGAGGATCTGACGTCTCCCGTGAAGGAGGACAACGAGTCCATCGCGGCCAACCTTGATGAGTCGGATGGATTCAGCGTTCGAGCGGTGACACCGACTGATGAGAGACCTTTCAGCAAGGAGATCAAGGCCGAATTAGCAGATGAGGGCACACAAGAGAAAGCTACGAGGAAGAGGCCAACATCGGAAGTCACTGTCTCAACCGATATTCTCAACTCACCGGCAACCGAGACAAAATCCCCAGACGCGAACAAATTCAAGCCAAGCCTAGACTCCATGATCACATCAGAGAAGGCGAGCGCGAAGCCGGTGGAAGAATCCACGCCTGCGCAGGATGAGAGTGTGTCCAAAGCGGGCAAGTCGATCGCATCAGAGGCCGACTCTGCGCCGCTGAGCCTGACCAAGGACCGGCTTCCTCGTGGGCTGTCCAAGATCGCGCTGTCGTACCGAACAAACGAATGGGCCAAGCACCTGTCAAATGCTGAGATGCCCTCACCGGCCGAGCTTCGGATCCCGCACGAGCCTGAGCCCGAGCTGACCGAAGTCAAAGAGGATGAGGAGAAGGCAGCACCGGTGAACGTTGATGAGCTGAAGAAGACAGCCTTAGACGCGACTCCGCCTCCAGCCATGCCCAGATCTGTCTCTGGCATGTCAGTTCAGCGACCAGTGAACCTGGGTTTACCGGGCAGCAATGTAGCAGTCAACTCACCGCTGCACTCACCGAGCAAAGTCGACGCATCATCTTCACAGAGTCAACTCTTACCAAGCCAGAGAGTGTCTTCGGACACGAGACGGGTCTCGGGGCGGGCAGCGGCAGAGGAAGATGACAACAAATCTGTCATGAGCACCGACAGCAGGAAAGCTGCGAGGAACGCTGCAGCGGCGGCTCTGACAGGCGAAGGAGTCAGCGGGTCATCACCCATGCCTTCGAATGTGAACAGCACTCCTCCTTCGGCCAAAAACATTTCTTCAAGACCTCCGGTCCCCGGCCTGGTCTCATACGACAGCCCTCAGACCCTGATCGGCCAACGCGACCTGCTCATGCGCAAGAAAGCCTCAGTGCTCCGGCCAGATTCAGTCCAACCGGGCAAGATCAGTCCTCCCTCTTCCGCCTCTGCATCAGAATCAGGCTCCGTGCGCGGTGTCGCACCGACGCCAGCGTACGGAACAGTCGCGGCGCTTCCCCCACCTGCCCATAGAAACCACAACATCTCAGGGAGCGCGCCAAACAGCCGCAGGAGCTCCGGGACGGCGGGCATCTCGGGTTCGGCCGTGGTCGACGCCGACGACCTGCCACTCAGCCAGCGCAGGGCGATGATGCGCCAGGACAGCAGGACGTCCATCAACAGCGGCTCGCTCGTGGGCGGGGCGAACTTCAACTCGCACCAGCCGCAGCGCACGTCCACCATCCCCAGCCAGGCCGTGCGGGAGTCGCAGCTCGCCAGCTTCAGGCAGTCTGTGCAGCAGGACCTCCGCGGCGGTTCCTCCTCCTCCGGGGTCCCCGCGGTGAACGCGAACGCGCAGCTCGGGTACGGCGGCGGGTACGGGAGCAGCAGCACGAGCGTGCAGCAGCAGCAGCAGGGCCCGCTGATCAACTCCATCTACGGGGTCCCGGGGACGTCGTCGGCGCACTCGCTGCCGCAGCACGTGGTGCGGCAGAGCTACGACGCCGAGGTGCAGCGGGACATCGACACGCAGCGGAGCTTCATGATGGGCCAGCGGCAGGCGGAGGCGCAGAAGCGCGAGACGCTCCGGACGGAGCGGGAGCGCGCGGGCAGGATGTTTGAGCAGCGGATCCGGACGGACCGCGACATGATGGAGATGCACCGCGAGGCCCTGCGGAAGATGCAGAGGCGCGCGAGCCAGGCGGACCAGCAGCGGATGCAGTAGTTTGGGGAAAAGTGCTGCAGCTGACCGTCCGCCGGGCGTAACGGCTAGACCTTAATGTCTTTTTACGAAATGTATGCTATTGATATGTGTGGTCGGTAAAAAAGGAGATGGGGCCTAGGATTAACTTGTACATATATGATACCCATTACCATATCCATTGCCAGTGTGCTTTCAATCTTGGTGGCGATGAAGATTCATTGGTGCCTGTGTTGCTTGTGCTTGAATTGTACATGTTGCCATGTTAGATCAATAGAATGCGCAGCATCTAAAAAGGACAAATGATCTACAGCACTGTTGACACCTTGAACTTGCTGTGGACAAGCCGAATGCATTTGTTGACGTCTGGCCAAAGAAGTAAGCTCTGGAATGTGTAGTGTGGACTGTCCTGTACGTGTCTAAGACCTCTGTGGTGCTGAGACAATTTGTGTAGTCATCCCAGTCGGTCAGAAATGACGCGGCCAGCGTCAGAACCATGGAGAAAGGAGATGGAGAGGGTGAAAAAGAAGTTGCCCAAGAAAAACAGTCACAACACACACAAGGATCATTGAGCAAAAATACAAAAAGAAGATTGAAAGTAGCTACAACTGGTTTCGATCCAGCGACCTCCGGGTTATGAGCCCGGCGCCTGTTTTGATGTTAGCGTGTGTTGGGATTTTCTGTCATGCAGTGGTTCAACTCACTCTTCCCCTGAGCTATGTAGCTGTTGTGGAAGTCACTCAAATTAGAGACATATGAACCATAGACAATTGCATTTACTCATCTTTGTGGAACCCCCAATAATCAACTGTCTTCTTGTTCTACTCAAGGTTCAGTGTCCTGGCGATTTATTTTAATGATTGAACCTTGTCACATAAGAGATAAAAAGATAGGCAACTCAGGTTTGTGCCAGGCATGGCAATATCTTTGAGCATTTGGGTGTGTTCTTGCCACACTGAGGAAAATGAGGCTGATTCCCACATGGACATTTGAAAGGCTCAGTGTATGCTGCAGCGCTCTGAACTCTGCATTTAGAATGGAAATTCCATGCGAGACCGTTACCGAAGTCTTGTCAATGGAAGACTGGTCATTCTTCTTTCCACAGGAGACCTTCCTTACGAACTACGAATCTACTGCTACAGCGTTTTCGAGAACCTATCAATTGAAGATGTCACTGGAGAGAACATTCGAAACCGGTTGTAGAGTTTCCAGGTGCCACGAGTTTGCGACTTCCGCTTTAGGAAGGCATGCACAATCTGAGAAGACAACGCTCCTTCCCATGAAGCATGTCTCGATAAAACTCAAGGGATAATGAGAAGACATGGATTTTGGACAGTTCAAATTCGTTAAATTGAATAGAAACCATTTGTCTCACCGTATCACCCGGGTATGAACCATTTCTACTGGGGCAGGACACGTAGAGTAGAGCCCTGGGCGAATGCCTTCCCAAGTGGGAACTGCCCGTCCAGGACAAGAAGAAACAAGAGCAGCAAGCCCCCGTCCCAGATCCAGAGAAATCAATCGCATCACCTCAAATTGTTCAAAAGAAGCCAAAATGGTGTCCTCCCGGGCCATCGAGTTGATGCGTGAGCTGATGAAGGAGGTTGGCGTGGCAGGCGCTCTGCTCCCCACCAAGGACGGAGGGCTCGAGGCGCAGCTGAGCCTCGATGTTTCTGATATCCCGGAAGAAATGCTTCAAGATATATTTCTCAGCGACCCAAGTTAGTTGTTCTCATGGATCATCCAGGTTACACACACAACTAATGGTGTTAGCCTATTCGTCCGTCCCTACCAGCAAGAAGAGGAAGGCGCAGCCCAAAGATGATGAAGACGAAGTCGACCAGGATTTGGACGACGTCCAAGAACTGGCGGTCACGGATGGAGCGAAGCTCGACGAGGAAGAGCTCCTCAAAATGTACAACGAAAAGTCCGGGAGGCAGTGTTTCAAGGAGAGGCCCGACATCTTCACCACCAAGGGCAAGTTCAAGAGAGAGTACGCCTACATCGCAGCTGGCAACAAGAAGCCGAAACTCGGTGGCCCGGGCGGGTCGAACGGCCGTATTACAAATCGACCGTGGGTCAAAGTCGTCGACTTGAACGACCACCAGATCCAGTGCGGCCTCGTTGAGAAGCCCGCCCTCCCATACTCGCGGATCGTGCTTGTGTTTCCCAGGGCAAGCGGAGCGCCGCCGACGTACGGTCTCCCGGGAATGTTCGAACGGGGCGCGGTGGCCGGTCGTGCCTTCGTCGCCCTGGAACCCTCGGCCCCGGCCATGATCATCTCGATCCCGAGGGCCCAGGTGGCCAGCAAGTGGCCGATGAGCAACACGGGCAAGGAGGAAGGCTCGAAACTGGTCGAGATGGTCCAGAATTTGGACGCTGTCCAATCCGGGATGAGGATTGACCTTGTCTCCATTGGCATCGACGGCCTGACCACGGACGTTGCGAGTTTCTCCTGGCTGTACGAGAAGTGGGGCTCCCGGGTCGACATTCGACTCGTCTTCATCGTGCCTGCCCAATTCCCGGGCCCGGTCACGGTCTTTCCTACCCGGCCCAACGGTATCCGGTACGGCACCTTTGCCCTCGCAGACGTGGAAGCTGCGGCCAAGAACTCGCCGTCCGCGACGGACAGTTCTATGGAGCTGATTCGGATCATCCAGATGGTGCGGAACAACAAGGAAGAGTAAGTACTACTGCCCGTCCTGGATGGGGTGTTTTCATGTACTGATCTTTCGGCAGCCGTGACAAGGGCTACAAGAGTCTCACAGCCTGGACGGCCGGTCGTGCCAACTTCCGGGTATGCCCCTCGACGAAATATGACTCCGGCGTGGACGAAGACTTCTTCCGAAGAACGCGGACATTGCAGAAGAACGAGAAGAAGCAGCCACTGAAAAGTGAAGTAGATGACTGATGAACTCCCCAACGGCGGTCGAATGATGTTTGAACCGGGACTCAGATGCAAAGTTAGAATTGTTTGCTTCAAGAACGATATTGATTGGTGTTGACGCTGGATCCGGGATTACAGGTTGAGAATAAAACCCTGTAATTCGGCTGAGGAGATGGTGTGTTCCAAAACATCTTTACCTAGTTAGATATTGCTATACCCAAGACACTTGCTTACAGCTAGCATTCTTATCCATTCAATTTATTATCCTATGCTCTAACAGTTCTTCACCTATGATGTCTTTACTCTCGATGCTTGATCCCATTCAAAGCGGACTGTCTTGAAACACGTGGCTCAATTAAACCACATGGCTTAAGAAAAAAGACTTCCAGTGCGGAGGGCGGTAAAGGTGAAGTGTAAGGACGGGGAAGACGGATTGCGCCTCTTAAACCACATGGCTTAAGAAAAAGGACTTCCAGTGAAGGGGAGGGTGGACTTCGTGTTAAGAAAGGTGATATCAAGACCGACTTGCAATTTCTATATCTCTTCCCCTGAGCTATGTAGCTGTTGAATAACGATGAATTTGAAGGTATATAAAGGTAGAGAAAGTTGTGGGCACACCAGGGAGGCCTCGGGTGCCACCGGTTTCCGGCCCACTTTGACCCACCACCCAGTGCAGTACAGACAGTGTTTCTTACGCTAGAAGCATACCTATGGACGCAAAGAAGGAGTGCGACTCTCAATATAATTAAAACAAAAGCGTTTGATGAATGCCAAGTCAGAAAGTCGCCGGCTTTGCCGAAGCATAAGATGGCGGTCACCGGGACTAAGTTCTGGCTAGCCGCAGCTCCAGAGCACAACCTCAGCATCGATTGGTTAACAGCGCTAGGGCCGCACTCATTTCCTACGCAACAATGCGAAATCCGGCACAGAGAGTAATGTGTCCCTTTTCCAGTCTGGCACATTATTTGGGAGGGCTTATTCGGGGCACACGGAGCCTCGGGCACGTGGACGGGGCGGACGGGAGCGGGATGGGCCTAAACCTTAAACTGGTACCTGGTACTTCACCAGAGGGGAGGCACGCAGGCGTGCCTTCCCTCCTTCGCAGGCACCGCTCTGGCTCTGACTACAGAGGCTGTGCAGGTCATCCTCGAGCAAATACAATTTGCAAATTCATCGTTATTCAACAGCTACATAGCTCAGGGGAAGAGGTCGTCGAGTGTTGAGATGCAAATGCAATTGGTCAAGTTCAGTTCAGTGAGCTTTACCAGGCACGAGCTACCGTACCAAGAGTGTTATGAGGAATTGATAGAAGTAAGAAATCGAATATTCGCAGCTGCGAAGACGGAGGGTACACCGGTACATAACTCGCTCGCCCATAGCCAATCTGCATACCCACCACACACCCATAGCCAATTCCCATGTCTACCCAGGCCCAGACCTACTACCCAATCCAAACACACCCAGACTCAATATACCCAGACCTAATACACCCAGACACAATACACCCAGACACAATACACCCAGACCAAATACACCCAGACCAAATACACCCAGACCAAATACACCCAGACCTGAAACCCACGTGGGTGTGTGTATTGGTAAACTAGCTCTGGGTGTGTGAGTCTCTACATGCGATGGTAGTCAAGTGCTCATGATGTGCCGGTGTGCCTTAGATTCTTATGGTTGCGAATATCCGAGTTCATTGATGAATGGTGAGGAGTAGGAAGTTACGTATTTTCTGGGTGTGGAAAGTAAATGCTCCATCCTCCCTCGCCCTGCAAAGAACAGGCAGCCAGAGGGGAGGCGGCTGCAGGTGCAAAACGCTATTCCCCAGTACAAGAAAATAAAAACCATGCCACCGTCCTCGTATGCTCCTGATTGTGTGCTCGCACTTGCTTGCTCTTTTCCACTGTGTATGTAGCCCCATTACTGCTTTAAGTTGTCAAATTTCCCTCTATTTGACCTTGGCTAAGTACAGGAGCGCTGTTGCTTTTCTTGCAGGCTTCTTTCCAACCTCTATATAACAGACCAGACGAGCATTCCTCAAGCATATTGCCTTCACCATCAACGACATCAGAAGCCGTAGAAATTTGGCTAGTCCGAATCATCGGTCACCAAAAAATCTAATCGCAAACATCAGCATCCGGACTGGGCAAATTAGCAAAATCTGAACCACTTCGGGTGTTTGTCTCATCGATCTTCTTGTAACTATCATTGTACTAACTAAGCCATGCACGCGCAACGCCCTCTCCCCCATAGGGGATTTGGCGAGGGCAGCCTATTCTAAATCTGGGTTGCAATTGACTTTGGATATGCAGGTTGTGCCGATCTCTTGTCATTGCCTTGTTATCCCCCACAAGCGACACCCTCTCGGCTGTGGGACTTCGAGAAACGATAGGATATCATCTTGTGCGACGCTGGTTGCTGTCGTGATTGGGCGTCGTTGACGATGGATTTTGGGTCGGTAGTTGCGATATTGCTGACTTGCATATTCTGAACACCTCTAAGCTGCGCGTTCACCTGGGCAGTGGGTCGGTGAAGATGGAGAGGCATTTAACCCAATATGTGATGACATTCAACCACACATAGGAGGATTGGTCGCCTATCACACACTCCATCTCTGGCAATTGGTGGTTTCCCCGCGTTGATCGCTTGATAATTCTTCAGCCAGAAGCATGCCAGTATGTCTTGGCGAGCCCATGAGCCGCATCGCATCCATATATGTATACGGCAGCAGTCCTTCCTTCATAGCCTTGATGGACAAGCAACGCAAGCCCTCGGTAGCCTAACTTAATCCAATTCTGTCATCTGACTGTGCTTATTCATGGCATTCAACCACAGCCTACCTATTCTACATCCCCGACCTGGTCCGGGGAAAACCAACCTCCATACAATGGGACTTCTAGTTGACAGTCGAGGGCACCTAGGTTTTCAACCTTCAACCAGGGCATGTTAATTTAATATCTCCTCCACAATTTCCACTCTCTCATAACCGGAAACTCTGCTCGAAGGCAGCGAATGCCACTATCATACAAGCCCTTGCTCATAAGAATGTCGGAAAACCAGGCCCTGTGCAAATCGGTCTCAGCATTCAGCTCCCCAACGACGCATGCTCTCAGGACAAGTCAAATACCCTACTGAGCTACCAGCCGCACCTCACAAACTCTTCGAATACTCTCCTCCCAATATCCCTTGGCCGAAACGATGTCACCAAGCTGAACAACAGCTTAGAATATGGCGACAACAACCAGCGACGCCACGCCAACGCCTGCGCTGACCCCCCCTTCGGGCACAACGTCCAACTTCGACCACCCGGAAACATCGAAGGGACCAATGACTATCGCCATTAGCGTCGTTATACCGCTGACCACTATATGTTTCCTCCTACGCACGTATGTCAGGATTGGGATTAGGCGACAATGGATCTGTGAAGACTGTGAGCGGGTTCCATGTCAATATTTGAATGATTAGCATTTGCAAAGATAGAAGACAGGCTCAGCTAACAACCAGAATAGGGCTCGCTCTGATTGCTTGGGTAAGCCTTGACCAAGTCGTAGTAATTGTCTAGCAGTGAGCAGGACGGCTCCGGACTAACGGTGTAGGTTGGGACAATTACTTATTGTGCCACTGGAGCAGCTACGATGGCGCACCACGGCGGAGAGCACGAGTGGGATCTGACCGATGCCCAGGTCAAAGATGCATATTACGTACGTAGGCAGTACTCACGCCCCTTCCCCATCCATTCACTGCGCCACCCCCTGTGTCCTGTGCCGAAGAGACGTAGGAGAGCAGAAGTGTCGAGGGCAAGCAGAGACTGACATCAGACTTGGACGACGGAAAGTGGTTGTATGTAGCCCGGATTCACTACGGCGTTGCCATCTGCGTAGCCAAGCTCGCGATCCTGTGCCTTTACCGACGTATATTCTCGGGGTACCCAAGAAGCCCCTTCGACATCGCCGTCATCATACTCGGCATACTTCTCGTACTTTATTACGTTGCAACAGTCATTGCCAAGATATGGGAGTGTATCCCGGTGGCCCGGGCCTGGGACCAGTCTATCCCCGGCTACTGTATCGACGTACTGATGCTGGTTAATGTCGACGGCATTTTCAACTTGGTGACCGATTTCATCATGGTTATAATGCCGCTCCGGGTAGTCTGGAACCTTAATATGAAGGTTACGAAAAAGGCTTACGTTGTATTGGCTTTCACGTTTGGCATGTGGTAAGCATATCTCCGGCACTCAGACTTCGACTTTACGAGCAAAGACTTCCCACATGATTCCAGATTTTCCAGTTGACTATTCATCAGCGCCCCTGCCTTCAGCTTAGTGGGTACCATTGTGCGACTGCGAGGCCACAATGACCCAGACAAGACTTGGGTCCAGCCTCAGGTTATAATGTGGGCGTAAGTCGATCGGCCTTCATCACTGCCCCTAATCTCTTCCTCTTGTAATAAGCTGTTGCTGTACTCTGATGTGGGTGGAACGAAGCACACGTACATTTAAAAGACGAACTCATTGTATCATTTCTAACAAACAGCACTCGCTTCACCAGGCTGGCCGAGATAACAACAGGAGTTCTCTGCGTGAGCTTCCCGGAGCTTGGGCTGCTCCTCAGGGGCAGCAAGCGCAGGCCAAGCATGCAGTCGAGCACGGGCATCCGGGAGGGCCGGTACCGCGAACGGAACGCCGCGTTCAAAGGCGTGCGCCATAGCCTATGGACCTTGGGAAAGAGGGGCGGCGGCGGCGGCGGGGAATACGAACACGTGGAGCTGGACGAGATCGGACTCATCAGTCGCCCAGCAAATGTGGTGAGCGTCGAGAGCGGCCAGGCGGTGCACCAGACCCGTGGAAGGTCGCCCGGGGATGTCGAGGTCGCGAGAGAGTTCAAGTTAGATTCAACTAGTATTGTATAGTGCTGGCAACGTGGTCCGGGGTTGTCGCCAGGTTTCAGGTAATGTGGGATGGAATTGTCTCATTATTGGCCTCCGATCACCCGTCTCTGATATAAATACCTTGACAGGACTGCAGTTTCTATCAGTCTCGAGCAAAGTGAAACCCATGCCCTCTCGAAGTGGCCCATCCGCCGGTCGTCTGTGACGAAGGTTACAGAAGAAACAAGTAGTAGATAAGTCGCTTTGTGGTTGTTAGTTGAAGTTTCTGAAGGTTGTCAACTGAAATTCCCGAGATTCTGACCAAAGCTCGAGAAGCAACCCGTTCTTCTTGTTCGAAGAGGTTCATCCCACAACTGGGGTTTCCGCAGGAAACTGACTTATATGAGGCTATCCCACAATTGTCCGGTGACCATAGGCTGGTCATCCCATAATTAGTTGTCCTAGACCAAATTATCCAATGTTTATTACCGCGCCTCGCACATCCGGAGCGCACCAACTTGTACTTCTCATGTATGACCAAGGCGACGCACACAAGTTGGCCTGGGTACGAGGAGGACATACCATTTCACCACATCTACAATCTGTACAGAAAAGAACAGGAGCTGGGGTATTCAAAGCCTAGAGCATATCTACCGGTCCAAATTATAGAGACAACAAATCAACGAAAGTCGAACGCTCCCCTATTCGGATCAGAAAATTCCCTCCCAAAACGCCGTCCCAATGCGGTACCATCCGTGAACAAGCCAACTCCTTGAGGATCCCAAGCATTCCCTCCTTCTCAAGCCAGACAGACACTTTTCTCTAGGCCTTGTTACAGCGTCTCCGTGCTAGCATCCCCGGTCCTCTGGCTGCTCCCCCCGCCCTCGTCCCTTTGATGTGGTGCGCTGTTCTCGCGCTTCCTCCTCACGCCGAAGAGATCCCCCACCGAGTTCGTCAGGCTCTTGGCGCGGGCCCTGACGCCTCTCTTGCCCTGTTGCTGCTGCTGTCCAGGGATCTGTGACTCGTCTGCCGTGCGGCTCCTCTCGATCGCGGACATTATTACCCTCTCCTCCTCCTCGCCTATTGGCTCCACCGACAGCTCATCCTGCGACACGTACAGGCTTGACCGCAGGCTGGGTCTCCTCCGTGACGACGGCCTCCGCACTGGGTGGGCGTCTTTTATCAGGTTTGATGGGACCAAGCCGCTGACGGTCGAGTGGAACGGGGATGGCGAGAATAGCGGCCCGGTGAAGTGGTGTGTGTGGGACCTTGACGCAGAGTGCGGCCTTGGGGTGTGGGGGCTGCCATCGTGGGGAATGTTGATGGCAGGGAGGGCCGACGTTTGTGGCAAAGGTGTGCTAGGATTTGTGGTTGGTTCAGAACTTATTGGTGTGGCGCTGGTAATCGACACAGCTGACTCCGATGACATGGCGTGTGCTATTCCAGGGTGGACTGGTGGTGTGGAATGTCGCTCCTGCGAGCGTGTCCGTAATAAAGGCGCAGACTCACCAGCTTCACCTGATGGAAGGAGTGAGGCCTTTGGTGTTGACGTTGGCGCCCTTGATGTTGGAACGCCTGATTCTTGAAGGACTGCCAACGGCTTGTTGATGGCGTCGATGAAGCTCACCCGGGAGGACCGTCGTGAGCTCTTGGCGTCGCTACCCCGACGTCTCTGCTGCACAGGTGATAGAGGCTCGTCGGGTTCCTGCTCTGCAAGACCAATGGTCTCTTCGACATCTTCGTCATCAGAGAGCATGTCCTCGTCCTCATCTACCGCATCCCTACCGCTAGTAATGAGGAACACGCCGAAGAAGGTCAGAAAACAGCCACCGGTGAATTTAACGGCCTGCTCCCCTGTCGTTCGTTCAAAATCTCTGTACAGCACTGCACTTCCAATGATTACGCACAGTGTGAACGAGACGAACTGTATGGGGATGACCTGCGTCGAGTCGAATCTTTGTAGGGCTTTGTTGACGTAGCGGACTTGCATGACGGCAGTGCCGAGCAGGATCAGCAAGAGCACGTAGGTCACTGGTGTTGTAAAAGCTCGCAGTAGGGTTGAAGACAACATGGAGGACACGCCCTTGGTCGAGAGCGCGGTGTAGCCACCTGAGTGGGAAGTCAGTCACTCGCGCGTAATCGAGAATAAGACTAGCAATATCACCTACCGAACAAGCCCACGAGGCCGAGGTCGATGAGAATGGTGCGGTTCCCATATTTGGGACTCAGCCACATGAGAAGGATTATCAGGCCGCAGGTCACACCCATATACACCTCGAATTCCGTGGTTGTGATGGCATCCCAGACGGCGTGCGGGTCCAGTTTCGTCTCCTGGGTGTTCGCGCTCAGGACGACGGTCACTGCTCCAAACACGGCGATAACCACGCCCCAAAAGTCGCGCTTGCGGAATTTCTCCTTGAACACAATGGGCGCGATGATGCAGTTGGAGACCAGGGCGACGACCCCCAGTGGCGACACGATGGACGCAGGGGCAAAGCCATACGCCAGGAAGTTGCCCATCTCGCCCACGGTGATGAGTATCTGGCCGAGCCACCAGGACGGCGACTGGAGGTAGTTCGTGGGGTGCTTGGTCGTGTCGTCGTCTGAGTTCTCGGACCAGCGCGAGTCGCCGGACTGGAAGGACTGCGTCAGGGGGTCCGATTCCTGCGCGCCCTGGGCGTCATCGTNGGGCGTGTGGGCTCCTCCTTGCGGCTCGTCCACGGCTCCGTAGCCCGTCCGCGGCCCGCCGTTTCCGTTCTTCGCATTTTTCAGAGCCTGCTTTGCGCGCTCCCGCATCCGCACTTTCTCCCTATGTAATTGGATATGCGCGTATCTTTGGACATTCAGGGCCAGTGCGATGAGGATGTTCCCCACGATGGCGGTGATTATGCCTATCAAGCTCGACCACTCCTCCAGACCCTTCTTGGGCCCGTCGGGATTTCCATCACTACTATCACCCTGGCGCAGATAGTCCTCAGAAGTGTAGGCGGGCAGGTACTGGGTGACGGATCTCGCGGGTATCGAGGCAGGTAATAGCGGTATGTACATGGCGACTCAGGGGCCGTCAGTGGCTGCCGACCGGGAAATCCAACGGCTCGAGGACGCGTGTATCATGGGTGACGCCGATCGATTGATGCAGGCTCGAGAATTCGGATGGTATGTACATAAACCTGATCCGTTACTGGCGACACTGGCTCGAGTTCTGAGGTCTGCCTGTGATTAGGAAGTCGGCCTGGGGATCAAAGGTCGCATACGTGCATGAACCGGCGGTACAGGAGAGGGTCGAGGTTTCGCTGGGGGGTTCCAGGTCGATAGCGCAGGATTCGCACGCACGTTTGGAGACAAGAATAGATACAGGGCGCCAAAAAAAAGAAGGATCGCTGCGATGGGGAACGTGAGGAAGAAGTGCAAATGCAGGCAGGCCAGGCGTTGCGCTGTATTGTGCTGGATATCCTGTATTCCTGCTTGCGGAGCCGCGCGGAGCAGCCTTGGGAGGGTGCGAGATTGGTCGCATCTCGCATTAATCGGCTCGCCATGGAAAACCGCGCGGATGCCGTCATATCCACTCTCCACCCACTCGCCCACTGCGGTGGTCCTGAACCCCGAAACGGGCCCCTCCCGGCCGAGCTCAAATGTCCACCACCTCATAATAGCTTGGGAGTGTATTACAGCGTCTTACATGGCCTGGTCCCAGCTCTTTTCACATGCCACTAGGAATAACCATCCACTTCTCTCACTCTCTCAGCCTAGTCCAGCCTGAGCTGCAAACGAACGCATCAGTCTTTTACTTAGCGTCAACTTTCATCTCACTCTGCCTGTCACATCGTCTCTGCTGTCAAGACTGTGGCAGCCTCGCCTGTCTTCAGGTGTGACGGGCAAAAGTAATGAGCGGGTCAGATTGCACCGAATAATCGAGCTCCATCTCGGGGAGAAACAAGCAAGCATATGCACACAACAGCACATGTGCACACAATACATAGTATCAGTTGGCGGGGTCGATCGAGGCTCGAGCTTCAATTTCCCTTGTGCATCCGTCTCCCCCGTCCATCTCCCCATCCCCACCTCCTCACATCCCATCGCCCCATCTTCTATTCTTCCCGAGGATCCCCTGCTACCCGCCGGTCAAGCCGAGAGCTAAGACGGCAAGGCATCCACTCATCATCGTCACAATGTCCGACGACAATGAGCCGCAGGGCCCGAGCAACAACCCATTCATCAGGTTCAAGAATCACGTAAACGCCCGCATCGGCACCGGAGTCTCTGTCTTCACCGGCACAACGGATGATCGTGACAGACCTCTGAGTAACACACAGCCAACAAACCATATTGGAAACCACAATGGCTCTGGTCATTCTTCAGCGTCGTCGCCATGGCCAACCAGGAAACAGTCTCCTGGCAGCCTAAGCGAGCTCAATTTCTGGGACGACTGGGTCCATGTCGACCTTTACAGTCCACACAACTTGCAACACCTCCCACAGCCTACGCCCAGGGATCTGCCCTCCGGCGCTGACCCGGCCGATTTTGGCTTCCCGGAGGCCTTCGAGGACCTCATGACTGTGAGCAATCCATTCAGAGGGCATCTGATGGACCTGGCTATGCGGGCAGGTCTGAAGAGATCCCCCGGGGGCAGGCTCGTCCAGCCAGAGGCCCCGTCCGACTGGGTCAGGCGACTTTACGGCGACGCTCTACTGCCTTCGCCCTTCATCTGGGAACAGCCAAGGCTGGCCGGAGTAATCCCAAGGCCCTGGGCTGCACAGGGAGAGCAACCGGCTGGCGGTCCGCATAGGACCCAGCACGGCAACGACGATATCGATGATATTACTAGGGCGTACTTGGAGGTCATGCGCCAGATTGATCGTATCGACAGTAGTGTCGGCGAGTCGCTCTCGAAATTCGAGGACATCGTGGGGCGGGACATCGTCGAGATGATGCGGAAGGGGCAGAAAGTGGCAGAGAAGGCCATAGAAGCATTTATTGGGGAACTTCCGGAAAACCACAACGCCGAGAACAGTGACGCGAAAACGCATGACGGGCCAAAGCCTGCGTCGGTCAGCGAAGAAGGTCAGCCCGATACAGAGGAGGACTTGTTCGAGATGATCGAGTCCGCTTCGGCTGAAGCGGACAAATTCTTCAGCAACTTTGGCTTCGGAAAGACCAGTGCTAGACAGGCTCCTCCACCAGCTGAGCGCACTGCGCGAGACACGCCGCCTGTCAAAGAGACGGTAGAGTATGATCCGTTCGGCGGCAAGACAATCCGATCATGTTCTGAGCACGTCGACATGTTTGGCTTCATCCATTCCAGGACCGAAGTCAGAAGACTCAACGCGAAGGGCGAGACAGTGGACTACGATACACGCTACTCTGTTCGCTCAGGAGGCGATCGGCCGCGACCAGAGGACTACAAGCCGCGGTCCGACGCCCCAGTCTCTGTATTGATGACGCCGGAGCAGTACACCGCACTCATCGGGAAGTCCTCGGACGAGCAGCTGGAGTCATCCCGGCTGTCCACGGCCAAGGCCGACGAGGCGACCCTGGACGCTGAGAACCTCGCCCTCAAGGACCGGCAAATGCAGCTCATACTCCAGGAGCAGGAGCGGAGGGCCAGGCAGAGGGAGGAGCAAGCGGAAAGGGAGGAGGCGCAGCGCCGTGCGAACCACGCGATGCAGGACTACCAGATGCAACTGATGCTCCTGGAGCAGCAGAACAAGAGGCGCCTGCGGCTAGCACGGGAGGCGCAGGACGGGGCAGAAAGCAGCGAGGGCGCAGCTCCTGGCGGCGGGGAGCTTAAGCAGCAGCAGGCTTACGAGGCCGAGCTGAAGATTCTGGAAGAGCACGGTAAGGAGAGGCTGAGGAGAGCTAGGGAGGAGGAGTCAGAGGCCAGACCGGCGCATGAAAAGCCCCAGGAGAAGGCGGACGGCGAGCGCTCCGGGTGGTTCTGGCGGTGAGAAGCCAGAAGCTCGTGCCGGGCACCAGGAGAGGTGTTGATGGTAGTATCTGGTCTCCCCCCTCTCCCCTCATAGATTGTTGGTGAAAATTTTCCGGGTTTGTATCTGCCTACTCCCCACTCACGAATTATGACCTACTCTCACGACTTGACAATTAGGGCTGTTGTAGTATGCCACTCCACGCGGTGCCATGGCATCTTGTGATCTCACTCATCACCGTCATTTGTCCTTAGTCTACTGTAGTGAAGCACAGCCGGAGCGTCTGTAGCTGCTGAGGCTGTCTAGGGAAGAGAAGAGATACTGCCTGGCTAAGCATCAATGACTTTTGCTTCAGCCTTGGCCGTCCCTTTCCTAATGATACAACATGGTAAAGCAGGCACCACGCAAGACACATCAGCCGTAGCTCACAATAATATTATTAGTAATATCTGGCCCAAGCACCTGTCAACATTTGTTCAACATCAGGGCTCGTTCTGGTTCCTTTCTCGGTTCCTTGTACACAGCTTCCAAGAGACGCCATTCTCGACCTACATGAGCCCCCCGGCCAAGAGTCTGAAGCTACAGTTTCCCCAGCGTATGCTTGAACACCCATGGAACATTGTCGTTCACTTCAGACATCGACGAATTCGGGCGAATGGTCGTAGTTAAGCCCACGGCCAGCTTGAACAGGACTGCGCGGTGGCAGCCGGAGTACTCGTGACGGGATGACGGTAGACAACAACCTATATGCCCTTGCGGAGGTAGGCGCACGCTTCTGGCATGCTGCGCAACGCCGGGCTGTGAGCAGTTCGTAAGCAGGATATCACAAGTCTTTCGCAAAGAGCAAGTGTAGGGTCACAAATCGGAGGCACAAAACATGCGAGGAGACGTCGTCACGCAAGGATGCCAGCGGGGTTGGGTCAGAGTTACATGGGAGCGCTCAACATGCAGTGCGTCCAGCAAGGAGGGGAAGGAGAAAAGCATCGTATAAATTCATGATCATGACCATCCATCGAGAGTCGCAAGGTATCTAACTTCCTCCCCTTTTCCGCCAAAGTGCCCAGAACGCCACCGATGATCATCACGGGAAGTCATCACAATGCCAGAAGTATAAAAGCAAGGCCATGCCAGGGAAAGGAATAGGGAAGTGCACGGAAATCATCGGACCGAGCCAAAACAGCCACGGACCTACCACTGCATGCTCCTTTTCTTGGTGATCTTCCTGTCGTCCTTCCGCAGGCCCGAGAAGAACCCGCTCACTGCGGCCGCCGGGTTCGCCCCGGATAGGTAGGGGCCCTGGTTCGGCTTCGTGCGACCCGGCTTGGAGGGGCCCGCCTGCTGCGGAGGAGGGCCGGAGGGCCGTCCGGCGAACAGGTTATTCAGAGTCGAGCTGTGAAAAGGCCCGGGCCCTGGCCCGACGCTCGTCGGCCGCTGAGGGGGAGCGGCGAAGGTCGGGTGCGGTTGCTGCTGCTGCGGTGGTCGACCCTGGAACTGCGGCCTATTGGGCAGGGGAGGGCTTCCCTGGTGCTGCTGGGCGGGCGGTCGACCGGAATTGAGATCCTGCCCCTCGGTTCCGTAGAGTTTCTTGAGCCGCTCCGTCTCCTTTGCTATCTCTGCCTCGCGCCTGCGCTTCTCCTTTTCCTCCTCGTCAAGCATCTGCTTGATGCGTTTCTGTTCTTCCCGGTCCCTCCTCTCGCGCTCGCGGGCTTCTCTCTGCTTTTCGGCCTGCCGCTCCTTCTCCTCCCTCTCGACCATTGCCTTCAACCTCTCGGTCTCGGCATCAATAGCTGCATCGCTTGGTTTGGCTGACGAGGAAGCCGCTATATTGGCTGTAGACATGACAGGCCGCACTTGTGGCGCAGATGGGCCTAGAGCACCTGCCATCGTAGGACCAGCTGGGGGCGGGCTGGGCCTAGAGTTCTTGCGCCTGCCGGTCGAGACGGGCAATGGTCCGGAGGCCCCGACGTTGAACAAGTCCGGCCTCTTGTCCGGCGCAAGGTACAAATCACGGATCACTTCGGCCCCGAGGACGAGCACGATGTCCAAGCCCTTCCGATCCTCCATTTCGATACGCTGCAAGTTTGGCTCGTACACAGTTACTGCCGTTGCGCGGCCCTGCTTGAAAAGCGCCACCGTGATGTCTGGCTCCTTGCTCTTATGCTTGCCAACACTCTTTCCGACGTTGAAGCAGGTCATGTCTTTGCTCAACCGCCCGTCCTTCTTCCACCTGAACATGACCCTGGGGCGGAAATCGGCGACGGGCTCACCATTCTGTGTCTGACGGTCGAGCTGCGAGTTGGAGGGCATCTTGAAGCTCTGGGTCAACATCTCGAATTCCCATGTGTCTGACTTTGTCAGAGAGCCTGGGATGTATTTGACCGATACAGCTTGGTCCGGGTTGTAGAGGTAAATTGTGAAGTTGTCGGGTATCATGGGCTGCGGCGCAAGTGATGCGCCCCCATTCTGATGCTGCTGTGCCCTGATCTCGGCTGCTGACAGAGTTGGCTGAGACCATTCTGGCTCGACGACGACTTCGGCGTAAACGACGTCGGGAGCGAAGGGGTCAGTTAGGGCAACTGCATATCTCCTGCGCGCCGCTGGGTTGGAGGGGTCTGCCCGCTTGAAGACATATTCTGGGGCAGGCTCAGAGCCGTTCTGTGTGAAATAGACAATACTAGAGAGTGGGTTGTCGTTGGACTGTCTAAACTGGAAGGTTGGCAGGTTTTCGTCGAGCATCGTGTATTACGGTATGGTCCAGTTCGAGACTTGGATTTGCCACCAACACGAGGAGAGGCGACACTTCAGCACATGTGCCGTTGGACCTGGACGGGGGTAAGGGTAGATTCCGGGTCGATGTTTGTCACAGAGGAGGTCGCCAAATGACTGGTTGCCTCGAACAAAGAAGCCACGGGAGGACGCTGCTTGACGACTTGGTGAGACGAGTCGACCGAGGATCCTGGCTGGCTTGGAAGACGAGGCGATGCGATACAATACGGTGTGACTAAACTAGTCTTCGTTTTGTACTCGACCCGCGAATGCTGTAGTTGGAATAGCAGTGGCAGGATCAGTCGCAGGCAGGCTGGACACACGATCTTCAGGGGGGAATTAGTTGGTGGTGGGAGGTGGAGGTGGAGGGGTAGAGTAGAGTTCAGGACGACGCGCAAGTGGTGTCGAGGCAGCAGAGGGAAAAGCTGTGTAATTCAAACTTGGCGGGGACAGAAGATCTATACACTAAAAAGACTAGTATGTGTTGCAAGAATAGAAACGAAACATCAAGCCCCGGTATCATATGAAAGGGAGAAGAGGGCGAGGGAGTGGGACGGCTGGATCGATGCGATGCGATGCGATGCGATACGACGGCGGTTGGGCGACAGGGCAGACAGGGGAGCCTGTGCTGCGCATGCCTACTGAGCTGAAACCGGCCCTCTGGGGAACGTCATCCATGAGCCACCCGCTGACTGGGAGCCTGGAAGAGCTGGTCACGGCCAGCTTTGGGGCTCCCATTGGCCATAGTGGGGCCCTGTCAACCTGACGCCCCCTGAGGCTGTGCCCCACGGCAGCGATTCGTCTTGCAGCCGCTGCGAACCGCCTGTTTCCAAAGCAAATGCAGAAGTTGACCGTGACCACTGCTACGGTATCTATCCCAAGGAAAGATTCCTATTCGTCTCCGCGTATAATCCGGCCTCATCAGTGAGGGGATACTACTTCCTACCCAATGGGTGTTATATATGTGATCATCGCACTCAAGAGGTCTTCTCGGTCGTTCTTTACTTTTACACCCTACATAATGTTGTCAGGTGCGACCTGTGTCTCACTGCACCTAAATCAAAACACCAGTCACGGTCGTCTGCAGCTTCCCCAAAATGGACCCTGCTCGGCCTTCACATGCCCCTTCACATGCACATCGACGGGTCGGCAGATTGCTCTTCACGACATCCACAACTGCCATCCCGACGGCTTTCTACTCATCAGACAGACATTGAACCCCGCAGACCAGAACGCTGACGACTAGCACAGATAATACCCAGCTGAAAGATCGCCAGGGACCACATAAATTCCTCCGCGCGCATGACGACTACCATGACTTGGCGCCGCTAGGCAGTGCCAGAAGCCGCATCCCTAGTCCCAGGCCCGGGCAGATTCACCAAAGGCACACCATTCAAAAGGCTGTGTGGACTGTGTGCCTATACGGTGCTCTCGACGGTATTCGTGTGCCATTCAACCAGCAGCTTCCATCAACGCTGTGTGTCTGTCTATCGTCTAGCAAAGGTGCGCCAGAAAAGACCGAAAATGCCGGCTGGTGACTGGATTATCCACGCACCCACCTACCCGCCTGTCATCCTGAGTGCTTTCAGTCTTGGTTTTGACACCCAGTGGTTGTCGACTCTAGCGGGAGCGGGTGTGCTTCGAAAAATTCGAGGATCAGCGACGAAGCATTGAAGGAAGCAGGGTGCCGCCCTTCTTGTGAGTTGTCGCTGTTGGGCTGCGTGCTGGGCCAGTCGTGTCCGATGTCCTGTCGGCACAACATGCATGGTCAGCATTGATGCCTGCGAGCTTCTCCGCCTGGTGTGGCAGCAGCTAGGATTGTCTGTCCGTTTATCCATCCAGCACTTACCGTCCCATCCATTATATGAGTCACCAAGCCCTTCTGGATCCCCTCTCCAAACTCATACCTGACGGCACTACTGCCGTCCAGGGCATCAGGCACCGCAGAGGTCTCGTTCCCCGAGCCCAGGCCGTCCCTCTCGGCCCACGTCCGGGTCCAGTGCGGGATGGAAGGCAGGCAGCCGCCCCTCCTGGGACCGCCATAGTACGCAATGGTGTCGTCTGCCAGACCGTGGAAGACCAACACTGGTATGTCGTCCCTGCCCGGGGAGCAAGGCTCGATGGGCACCGTCTCAGGCTCGCACACGTCCCCGAAGTCGGAGATGTAGAAGGCTCCCGAGACAGGCGCAAACGCCGCGATGCGCTGCGACATATCCTCGTCGCACGCGAGAACGCCCGCGAACCCACCGCCCTGGGACTTACCCGTGGCATAGATGCGGTCCGTGTCGATGCAGTACTGCTCTTCGAGCTCGTCGAGGATGGAGCTGGTGAAGCCGACGTCGTCGGTATCCACGTCCGGCACCCCCTCCCAGGTAAACTATCGGCCGGGCATACACACCGTCAGCTTAAAGTACCAAGTGCGGAGGTGTGAAGTAGAGAGGATCCAGAGCGGGGACCCAGCCGAAACTAACGTTGATGCCATTGGGATATACCACAATATAATCCTGGTTGAAGTACGACGTACTCAAAAGATCAAGTCTCTGCTGCTCCTCCGCGACGCGAGTGCCGCCGTGGTAGGAGAGCACCACCGGCGCCGGAGTAGTGGGCTTATAGTTGGCCGGAAACCAGAGCAGGTAACGACGGTCGTCCATCGAGACATTGTACGTCTGCTCGAGCGTGACCGCATGGTCTTTCTCACAGCCTTCCGACGGCCGGGCTGCGGCACATCGCGAGAGGAGGCTGGCGCCAAGGAGGGGGATGAACGATATAGCTCGCATGTTTAGAAGGGTTGCGCTTGGCGAAAGCAAATCGCTGGGTATTCACGACGTGCAAGTTCTCCGTCTCATATCACAGAGACCCGAGACGACGACCGTGCTTATACGTCTATTTACTCACGGTCGGTTGTTGGCATGGGATGGGATGTGGCTACGGGATATACGGACCCACCAGCACCAAGAAGGATGAGAAGGGGAGCGAAGTACGACGTCAGCAGGTAAGCGGCTGCATTAGCCCATCGTCTATCATCTCGCCATCATCTCCACCGCCAACAGGGGATGGTGAGCCCTGTCTCGACGCAGCGGCGGTCGCGTCGTATCCAAGACACCTCGTTTGCGGCGAGGCAACCAACAGAGTCATGTCCCAGTGACTTGTTTCTCTGTCTAAACGTTGTCGGCAGCAATGCCACCCAGGCTTTTTTAGCCTTGCCCATGCGCGGCATCAAACCAAGGAATAATCTGCCTTCCCCGCTGGAGCTTGTAATGGGTCCCGAAACCGAGCGCTCCCAAGCGGGATGGACTACTCCAGCAAGACCATCGGGAACGGCCCAAGGATGATTTAATCCCTCGGCTGGACGGGGCTGGTCATGCAATAGCATGCAAGCACACGTGGGATGAACCATGCGGGCGGCCAGCACGCGCCCCGGGAAGGCCTGTCCCTGGTCCGCGGCACGGGAAACACTGTTTCTCGCTCACAGGCTGCTGTATTAGTGGTGTTGTCCAACGTCCACGGCCATGCACGGGCCGGCGAAACAGAGAAGAAGCTGTGGACAAGACAACCTTTCAGCAGCAGCGACAATAAAAGCTGAAAAATCCACAGTCGAAGGAATCACACTATCACGCCCCACAACCCGCAGGGTTCGACGTCAGCGAGAGGAAGAGGAAAGTCTGAGCGCCTAGCGATCACTGACTTTCCTGTTCGGCAGCGAGACTTCCGGGATGTAAGCGTTGCATCGACTGTAGCGCATGTGGCCGCCCGTCCCTCGTCGCCCCGAGGCTCCGGGCCCGGGCCCTGGCTGGCTTGCTGTGTAATAGGCTTGTAAGTAAAGTAGCGGGGACACAAGCACACGGGAGGCACGCACGCCAGCCTAGGCTGCCTGCATTATCGCCCCGTATCCGTAGGCTCAGGTCTTTATTAAGCTAGTGTCTTGCCGTTTTCTCAGCTGGGACTTGTAGAATAGAACTATCTATGCCGCCAGGCCGGTCGGTTGGTTCAACAGCAATCCGGATCACCGGTGGTGAAACGCAATTGTTTTCTCGTGTCGGCGATCAGGATTGCTTGGTTGGCCTCACATACTTTGTAGATTTTATTGATTGATTGACCGCGCCGGCTTGGAACACCACCTGAACCCGGCACGCACAAAAGAACAATCTCCGGTCGAATGCTACGGTGCACAAGTGGTTATCGAGACCACACACCCAATTGGCGGTGGCCCCCCCGTTCGAGCGTCGCTTTCGGGCGGGAATGTGAAGGCGCCCAGCGAGATTGATAATGTATGCTTTCTCAATTCTATGGCTGGTTGCAATCTCACCTTATTAATTTAAGAAAACTTGCTGCTACTACGTAGAGGTGGCCTTTGTCACCTTAATAATCACGGCCAAGACAACCTTGGGCGTTAATAACTTCGGCATTGACCTGTGTGCCTGAAAAGCCCATGCTTAGCACGAGAGAAACTTTGGGCAACAATAATCTGGGGCAAGAATTCCCGAGACTGGGCGCGCAAGTCATTATGGCGATCAGCTCCTTATTCGTTCTCAATATTTACAAATTAATTTCGAAACCTTTCAGAACCAACCAGCCGACGCCCCCCGGGTTCAAAGAAGGACATGCGCGAGACCGAGAAAAACCACACTACGCTTTCCATGGCCCTCGAGCCATATTTTGCGCCGGAAACCAGTCTGGATGGAGAGAAAAGCGAAGCAGCAAGTCAAGCAGACGAGCGAGCGAGTAGTCAGCAGCGTCTCAAGTATTTTATTTTATAGCGGCGGCGCACCGCCCATTGGATAATCATCCATGGCCATATAATCCAGGAGGTCGATCCCTCCAACATTGACGCCCTCGGCGGACATGGCGACGTTGTTCTCGCCGGCGGCGCCCACGCTCTGGAAGAAGGCAGGGCCAGCGGGCAGGAACCACATGTCGCTGTTGGCGCCCGCCCAGTCCGTGCCGTCGGCGCCGAACATGTCTGGTATGTTGTTTCCGTTGCCGGCGGCCATCGTGTTTGAGTTGGGGTTGTTGTTGTTGGCGTTGCCGTTCACCGGCATGGCGGTCGACGCTGGGGTCGTGGGCCCGCCGAATACGCTTGGGATGTGGAAGTCGCTGGGGATATCGAACGGCATGGCGGAGATGTTGGCCGGCGTCACGGCGCGTTCTGTGAGCTGGTTAGCATCCTCGGTCTTGTATGTTGGACTCAGCGCGGGCTCATGATCCTTACCCGGCGCGTTCACCCTGGGCCAGCCAATGTGATCGTGTCCATTGATGCCCAGCCCCGAGGTCATGACCTGCCCGGCAGTCATTCCAGCCTCCGGCACGGGGCTCCTGACGCCGTCCGCCGAGTTTGCCTGCGTGTTGCCGGGCTGGTGCGCAACGTATATAAAGCGGTTCCTGAGCCTCATGGTGAGGTTTTCCAAGAGATCAGCGAACCGGATGCCGAGGTGCACGTCGTCCACGACACAAGTGCGCAGCGCCTTGACCGTGCTGTCCATCAGGCCGATGGACACCTCCACATCATGTCTTGTCGCACCGAGTGCGAACGTCTTCAGCAGGAACATGGCCCCGCTGATGATCCTGAAATATGTCCGTACAGGTGCATGCTTCAGATAATCGTCAGGGAGCAAGCCCTCCACGACAGTTCGTAGTAGGTTCCGGCTCCCCTCAACAACTTCCCGGATGTACTCCTGATCTGCCGCGCTGACGCCGCCGATGTTACCAATCGGCATCTTGCCGTAGATGTCCTGAGTCTTGGGGCTGAGCTGATGGCCGGGCGCCGTGGCTCCTGGCGCATCGGGTGCCGCAGCCGACGTGCCCGACGCGCCCGACGCAATGGTGGCACAACGCTCGACTACGGCCTGTAGCGAGAGGGAGTTTACGTATATACGTACGTACTCGTACTCGATGGTGAGAATGTGGCGGCTATACTGAGGCAGGCGGAAGCGGTCGAACTGTGTCCACCAGGCCTGCAACATGGGTTGGAACTCTTTCAGCAGATCGATGTACTTCCCGCTCTGGATGATTTCCGTGGTATGTTGTCTTGACCTGAAAAGCCTCTCGTTGCCTGCGTGCATGGCGTTGCTGATGCCAGCCCAGCATTGTATGACCTGGTCGTCTAATTCCAGGTCAGGGATATAATTGAACGAAACAGTTGAGATATTGGTTCCAGGCGTGGTACCTTCGACGGATGTTGGACGGTTCAGGGAGGCCTGCCGTCTCAAGCTCTCAGGCACCATGTTGGTCCATCCAAGCCGTCCTGCCAGCTGACTCAGGTAGATGAGGATGAGGCGTTTGATGCGGTGGGCTCGCAGGCGGTAGGATTCTTCTTCATACTCCGGGCGCGAGATGGCGCCCATCTCCAGGAGCTCCTCGATGTTGTCGAACACACCTAGTTCATAGCCGAGGCCCATGGCCGCGGTCAGCAGCATCCAGCACATGCGATCGCTTCTCCAGGCTGGCTCGAGCCAGCTCTCAACCCTCCTGCCGCCAACGCCGACAGCAGGGTTGTTGTTTTCATCCTGTCCGTCAGCAGGCGGCGCAGAGTCGTATGCAGGGATCATCAGCTCATCGACAGCCTCTGAAGGAGGGAAGTGCAGGGCTCTCGGGTGCCACTCCGTCAAGATCATCAGGGATTCTATGGTACCAAAGGTACGCAGACTGCCCTTCCTGAGACCACGCCATGGGGCTGTGCTCGACGTCTGAGACTCGTCGGCGCCTGAGCCACAGAAGCCACCACCGAAAGCCTCCTGGCCCCAGATCACTCGCTCGATCATACCTCGTAGATAAGTCCACAGCTGCTCATGAATGGCATTCGCGCGGCTTATGCCTCCTGTGCCAGGCAACTTGCGGTACCTGGACGCTATGCACAGGAGGGTCACAGTGAGTATGGGCTCCTCAGTCAGGAGCGTCAAGTGCGTGGCTGGGTCCTGGAAGGTCGGCGGTGAGATGGGTGTCAATGGCGAGAGATATTTATAGTAGCTAGAGAACAATCAGTAATCTGGCAGTTGCACGTTAGCTTGTGTGTTTTAGAGGGTTAGCATACTAGTCGATGTAGTCAATGGCTTCCTGAGAAGTGAACCACCCCGCCCTCACGAAGCGGAACCTGGCCCAGGCCTTGAGAGCGTCGGCATGACCTGGCGTCGACTCCGCCTTGGCGTCAGTCTTTGTGAGTTGGGGATCGATGGGCGCATCCATGGGCCCGCCACGTTGTGTGACGGCATGCTGAGCATAGAGAATGCCATCGTTACCCCGTGGCAAGCCCCCGAGGGGAGCGGTCAGCGAGGGGGTCCGCAGGTCAGAAGTCTGGGGGCTCAGGGTGTGCGGCTGGGTGACGCCGTCGTGCTTGTTGTCAGTGGCGGCCTTGTACAACAGGTCGAGCGCATCGTGCGGGCCGTAGAGCTCCTTCCTCATGACGGTCCGGGCCTCGTAGTTCTCGAGGGGCGTGTTTGGCTCATCGGCTGGGAACTCATTGGCACTGGGGCCGCGGGTTGCACTGACGCTGCTCCTCGAGTCGGATCGAGTGTGGTCACCGAGGCCTGGCCTCCGCAGCGGCTGTGGGCGGCCCAAGGAGCCGCCGGGGGTCAGAGGAGTGTCGGTATAACCTCTGCGGTCCAGTGACTGCGGCGGTGGAGACTCGCCCGGGTGCAGCCTCTTGCGGCCGTTGCGGATGATGTACTCATCCTCGCGCTCATCCTCCTCGTCGGTCTTCCTCTTGCGGCGGGTGGCACTGAAGTAGCAGTCCTTGGACTCGCGGCGGCAGCGCACGCAGGGCGGGTCGTGGGGGTTGTCGACGCTGCCAAGATCGCAGCGGACCTTTCGGCGGCGGCACGGGATACATGCCTGGTAGACCCGCTTATGCTGTGCGGACTGAGGCTGAGAACCAGCAGAAGCGGCGTTTGTGCCGGCGCCTTGGCCGGAGGAGGAGCCGGGAGCTGGAGCGGTGGGCGAAGACCGGGGCTGGGAATTGTCTCCGCCGCCGGTGCCGGTGCCGCCTCCGTATGGGGCCTGCGTCTGAGCCTCCTGAGCCATGGCGTGCCGATGGCCTCAGGGCTGCAGAAATTCCCGAGGCAGCTAGGGGGGGAGGGGGGTGCGTGTGTGTGTGGCCGGGGTTGCGTCTATTGAAGGTTTGCGAAGGGTGCGCGCGGTCAATGCTGTGTCGAGAATGCGGTCTTCGTCGGCTTGCGGCGGTTTGGCAAGGAGAACGACAAAAAGGGAGTGGGGGTGGGTGGGAAGGCCTGGGTAGATAACGACAACAGAATCAAGTGCAGCAGCAGCAGCAGCAGCAGCAGCAGAGCAATAAGCTGCCTGGCTCTCTCTCTCTTTTTTTCTCCCCCTCCCCCAGTTCGCTCTCTTGCTGGATCCTGGTCTAGCTGTGGCCTGCAGTGGTAGAGGACTGCGGGGTCTCTGAGCAAGCAGGAGGCACCAGAGGGACACAAGACTCACTGGCGTGCAGCCCTTTCCCCTTCTGGAGTTTCCGTTATGTTAATCAAGCAGTTGGACACTACCTGGCCGTCAAGGTAGCCTGGTCGGTCAAGCAAAGCAAAGCTCTGACCCTCGAGGACCTTGGAGGACTCGAGTGAGACTGGAAAGAATGTTCGGTATTGTGACAAGTCGGGGCAGGAGAGTTCGAGGGGAGCAAAGAGTCCGTCCATCCGTCCGACCCGAGTCCGCTGCGCTGCGCTGCGGAGGGGTAACTACGTATTCCCAGCTGTCCAAGTGGTGGTGGCTGCCACAGTATGCTTCTGGCGGGATGACCTATCATCGCAGAAATTCGAATACCGTCAACGACGATGCCCCCCCCCCTGCCTGGCCGTCCATCTGATCAGAATCCTCCCCCTCTGCCCCTGCGTTATCCACGTAGCATTTCCCTTGCTCACCTTCCTTCGTGCCTCGCCGCCGCCCGAAGGGGTCGACAGGTCTCCGCTTCGTGTTTACCTTCTTCTCACCGCGCATGTCAATCAATCGGGAAGGTAACTTGCTGTACAAGTTAGAGCCAAGTCGACAATGCATTGCCCCACAAGGCCATTTATCTCCGCCCGCGAAAAGTCTATCTAATGTAATGCAGATAATGTAGTAGTCTCGACGTTAGCTCGCTCATGTCCTTTCTCACCTGCCATTTCTCGCGCTCTAACGGTGATCGCTGCGCCAAGGTCGTCCCAACCTTCCGCATCTCTCTCCTTGTATCCCGGGCTGGTGCTGGGCGGAGGTCGTCTCTTCTCCCCCTGAACCCTGCAGCCCTCTCAGCCCTCTTTGCTCTCAACGCAAGCACGCTGCCGCAGCAAACTATATTACACTATTGAACAAATAAATCCCAACGGCAAAACCGATCACATGGGTTACACAGGCACCTCTCAACAGAGCATACACCGTCGCACAAAGATACACGATTGGTAACACAGAGGCTGAAGCTGGCCCGAGCCCGTGCATCAGCCGCCAAGTCCCCAGCTTCCAGCCCGCATCACGCTCGAGGTCACGTTGACGAGTCTGATACGTGTGCCACCCGCATCCTTCCAAGCTCGACACCCACGGGCCCGCCAGCCCTGCCAGGATGCACAATCTTCCCCCATTGGGAGCTTGCCTGAGACGTAAGCTGACCGCAGTCCGAACTCCGGATGCCGGCCACAGCAAAGGCGAGTCTCTGCGAAAGCGTGCGCGCTGCCTGCCGTCGGGAGGTTAGATCACAGCCCAGTAGATGTAATATCAGTATCGGTATCGGTGAATTGTATCATGTGCGCCCGCGCCTCACTTCAGCATGATATCAAAGCAATCATTTTCATTCCATAACTCCTAGCTGGCCTTGGATGCAGGTGGATGCATTTCCATTGTCACAGCCTTTTGATTTTGGATTCCGTGATCATTACTAAACCCTGCCTTGCCTTGCCTCCCTTATGCCTTCTGGGTATCGAGCCACACTTATGACTTCCACCTCGTCCACTCATATTCGTCGCGTAATCGTACACTGCCAATGCGTGGGTTTCGGAAGGTCCGCAAGTAAATTAGTCGGCTGCTCATCTCGCCGCCAATCCCGCAAATATCACACGTGAGCCTCACGTGCCATGATGGTGCCAACTGCAAGCAAGGTCTCCGTATCAACAAACAAAGATCGAGGAGGTCGTATCCTGGCGAGGTCCTCCGAAAGGGCAGCCAACGGGTATCCGCAACAATGCAGACGAGTATTCAGATTTCAGACCGTCAGACCAGACGCCATCTGAAAGCCTGACCAGCCGCCCATGGTGTGTGCAGCTTCATGATCTGGCAAAGCCTCGAAGTCGGTTTACCAATTGGGAACATGGTTTGCCGTTTGAGACGTTATCAAGCGTCCAGAATGCGAAGACATCTTAGACCTCGATGACCTTCTGCTTGACCTGCATTTGGAAGTCAGAACAACGCGCTTGCTGTCATGTTCGGCAGGGAGCACTCACCAGGTAGTCCCAGATCATCTTCCCGAGGTTATCAGGAATGGTGAACAGGTCGACAGAAAACTCGCCCGCTACCAGGTGGATCAGTCAGCCTACATATGCCCGTGGCCTCGGATAGCTACCGTTGGTACGTACCGTCAACGTTGTTCTGGATGTAGGTGTCGTCCGTCTTGTGGTCGTGGATCATCTGAATCACATGGAGGAGGTCATCCTCCTCGAGCCGAACCAACGCGTCCGCCATCTTCTCCACGTCGAACGACTTCTTGGCCTTCTTGGACACCCCGTCCGCCTTGCGTTTGCGGTCGTCGTCCGAAGGAAGAGGGCCAGTCTCGCGCAGAAGGTTCTGGAGCGCCTGGCTGGGGTTCTTGAAGGTCACGTCCCGAATGTGCTCGTAGTGGTTCTTCTGGAAGTTGAGATCGTGCTGAACAGAGATCTTTCCGCTCTTGTCGGTGTAGTACAGGTCGATCACCATCTCAAACTCACCCCATCCCTCATTCTCGCACTTGAACGGTGCGTCGGTGAAGGCTGAAAAGCAGTTAGTAACCTCCATCGCTGGGTGACGTCTTTGTTGGGTAGAACTCACTCTGGACTGGGTTCTCGAAGGAAGGGTGCAGGTTGTAGACGACCTTCTGGAAACAGTCCGCCTTGTGCTGCTTGCCCTGCTGGTCTAGAAGGTAGATCTCGACATGCCACTTCCGCATCGGAAAGCCCTCCTGCATGGCGGGCTTGTCGCTGCACCACGGCGTCAGTCACAGCTTCATCCTGGGTGTCGGGGCCAAGTGGCCAAGGGCGTGTTGCAGCCTTGCCGAAAGCCCACAAAACACGAGATCATACGTACATGATGTTCTGCTCAGTGATGAGCTTGATCTTGCGCTGTAAATCGCCAGGACCAGGCTTGTCAGCATTGCGCCTCGTACGAGCTGGCGTGTGACGCGGCATCGTGAGTTATCGCGTTGGTGGTCGTGGGGGTGCGGTAGGATCAGAAGACGAGGTAAGTGGACAGAAGGAAGAGTGGAAGGGAGGGGAGGAAGGCAAGATAGCTTCTGCCAAAAGTTTGCTGGAGGGGAGGTCGCGGTTGAAGGCAAGCCTGCTATTTCAACAACAGTAGTCGCGACGGAAGGTAGCCTGGTCAAAGCAGCCCAGCCAGCCCAAGGTTTTGCAGCTAAATAGCTTCCCCCAAACACACAAACTGAGCTCAGGAAGGCGCCAGCTCAAAGCCAAAGGGCAGGAGGAGGGGTCGGCTTTTCCAGAAGGGCAGGACAATGCACCCAAACCAAGTCACTGCAACGAAATCGAAAAGCGTCGCAAGACAGGACGAACGTACCTCCACAATCATCTTGACAGCGGTTCCTCAAATATATCCCAAACAGTTTTCCAAAATAATATCCAAAATATCCCACAGCTGCCTCGCAGCGTTCGTGCCAGTCGCCCTGGGATGTCTTCCTTTGCCTCAGCACGCACTCGATGGTGTGTCGGCCAGGCGGAGCTTCGTCAAGTCCGGGATATACGACAGTCGCGCGACCGTTCTCTTCGTCGCGGCGCTTGCCGGTATACTGAAGGCCAGTCGCTCTCGCAACGTATATCTGGGCGATTTGGGAACAGGCCAAACAGATCTTCGAGGATGTCTTCCTCGTCGCGGTGGGCCCTAGGTCTGCGTCGCCTGAAATCGACGGCGGTCTAATTCCAACAACCAAGTGATGCTTGGTCGATTTCTCGCTGTAGGGCCTCGATGTGAGCCCGTGAGGATGAGCAAGTCGGGAGTCGTAGCAAGATGGGGACGGTGTTTTCGTCGGCGCCGCCGTGTTAAAACCGAGCTGGATCCGTCCTGCTGCTTGCGGCCTGCGACAGACAAGGCCAGGCTGCTTCAGGCTTCTTCGAGGGTGGTAACAGGAGTACGCTCTGTCTCTCCGTTCTATAAGGGCGTGACGATGTTGGCCGGTCAGGGGGAATGGTGTTGTATGTCGTTGGGGTAAGTTGTGTGAACTACGGAGAGCTATGTTGTCACAGGGGAGCAATTGGTCGGCTCCCTTATGCCAATGCAGGCGGACGACGGCAATAGCTTATCGGTCTTATCGAGCTTAGCGCCTCCTGAGGTACTGGTGATGCTGCTCCAGCTCGAGGCGCGAGCAGAAAGGTGGCGGTGCATGTGTGGCGTCAATGGCTTGTCTTACAAGAAATCACACTCCTACCTGCATCGATGATATGCATCGTTCAGTGAGCTTGAGCAGCTTCACATAAGTCAGACAGGCTTTCTGAAGCTCAAAGCCCTTCAAAGGGACCAGTATCCTTACGGAAGGTGACAACAAGGAGCTGAATAAAGTTATTCTGCTTGTATAGGCCTCTGGACAATGACCCCGCTATCCGCTATCCGCCCTGGATGTGGGCCATGCCCAGTATGTTCTATTCTTGTCTATGAATATTGCGACTCGAGTTTAAGTAGATTTCTTCCATAAGCTCTGCATTAGCATTCAATTTGCATGTCGGCCAGAGTCTGTCAGTAAGAACCTCGTAGGGAACCATTGTACGGAATACGGAATGCACTCCTATGTACGAGTAAACATACGGCCACACCATGTCTGTCCTGATCACTCCGTGGTGAACAGTAAAGCAATGTGGAGATATCAACCCTAGGAATAATTTCGAGTATACGACGTAGAGGCCGAGGTAAAAGGATCAGGATATGATTTCATCTATCTACTTTCCACCTCCGCGAGCTCCTGCCTACTCGACATGCGTGCAGCAGTCAGTCTAGAACGAGTCAACGGACGGCTTTGGTGCTGTATATGGTGGGAAAACGTCATCGTATTCATTATTGTCCTCTCCTGCTTCTTCTTCTTCTCTCCACCGCAAATCCTACTTTTTGACTTCCCGACAGGCTCCGCCAATTTTGATAGCCGAAGTCGTCTAAGAAACGGAGGCGTCACTCGACGGCTCCGCACCCGCAGTGATATACGGGGGTCCTCCGCAGATCAAGCAGGCTCTTCGTCTGGGTGAATACGGTCGCCAGGGGGGTTATGGGAATTCTGGTGCTGGGGTATGATGGTGCTGTGTGGGGTTGATGACGAAGGGTGGTTCATGTTGCGTGCGTAGGGTGTTTCCGGGCGAGCACTTGGCGTGCTTGCTCGTCTCGCGGCGTCTCGCAGGGGGTCTGCTCCGGCACAGTGACTGTTGACCGTGATGAATTAGGCAGCCTCAGCCTCCTTGGTCTCCTTGGGCTCCTCATCCTTCGTCGAGACCGCCTCGGCGGGAGCGTCAGCGTCGAAGAGCGCCTCGTTGTCCTTTTGCGCTTTAATAAAGGCATCCTTGAAGGCATTGGCGTCTAGGAGATGTCAGTTACTAGCCACGAGATTCTTGGGGGCAGGAGAACGCACTCTCAGAGTTGGCAAAGCGGATAGCCAGAGTAACGGCCTCGGCCTCACCCTCGCTGACGTCGGCCGCGGCGTTCCAGACCCAGCTTCGGTCAGATCCGACGTTGGGGGAAAGCTTCATCTCGGGGACGACTGAAAAGAGTGTCAGTTTCTACCACCAAACAATCAAGGGCGCAGGAGGTCTTTGGCAAGTGGTGTACGCACTGTAGTGGTTGGCGCAGACCTTGAGGGTCTTGTCACGTCGCATGACCAGGCGGGTCTTGCCGTTCTCCTTGTGCTTGAGCAGGCGGACGTCACCGGTGCCGCGCTCCTTCCACTCCTGTGCGTCCTTCTTGAAGACGAAGAGCTTCGCACGCATCTTGAAGAGCTGCTCCTCGGCCTCCTCGTTTGTCTTGGTCTCAACCTTCTCGGTCAGGCGGATCACGGGCTCGAAGTGCACATCCTCAGACTCGGGAGCTTCCTCGCCCTGGAGAGAAAAGCGGTAACGGTCAATATAAGTCTTTGGTTACCGGCATGGCAGCAGGGGTGTTGGTTTGGTCATCACTAACCTCCTCGCCATCCTTGGCGGCGGCGGCAGCGTCGCGCTGGGCCTTGTTGCTGCCGGAGTTGTCGCCGCGGTCCTCCTCGTCGTCCTTCTTCTCCTTCTTTGCGCCACCTCCGAACATGGAGAAGACGGCAGAGGAGGTGACGGGCTTCGTCTCCTACGGTGTGTTCTGTCAGCATCGTGATCCCTCGAATTCATGAAGTAGAGCTCCTGGTGCTAGTAGCCGTGACTCCAGCGCCTTGCCCATGCACCATCCGGCCCCTTCTATGAATGCGCGCAGGTGCCGCGATGGCCGGTGGGGTTGCGAGGCAAGGGCGCCGGACGGGCAGGTTGGCGGCGTAGAGGGAGCATGACCGGCAGGGGATATCGCTTGGTGGCTGCTGTGTGATGACTGACCTCTGCCTTGGTCTCCTCGACAGGCTTCGCGGGGTTCTCGGCGGAAGACATGGCTACAGATTTTCTTGCTGATATGGACTTGCAAGCTTGGAGGACCTAAACAAAAGCAAGAGCCGGAATCGTTAGCGGGGTTGCCCAGGTACTTTAGGGACGAGACCGCCCTTGGAGCTGGTGCCTGCCGCGGAAAAGCGTGCGTCAGCGTACCTTGTGACAGAAAACGGGGCGCTCAAACGACAAAGGCTGTTGGATGTCGCTGATGGGTTTGTTGTTCAGGACGGAAAGGTTGCGAGTTTATGGTGGTCGAAGGAAATGACTGACTGCCCACTGCTTAGATGCCCCTCACCCATCAGAACTTGCGGTGGGTCCCAGCCTAAAATCGGCGCTACGGTCGAATTTAGGGGCCTGAAGATCTGCTGGAGCTGATTGGCTCCACCGCCCACCTGCCACCGCAGGCACCTAGTATTGTTGCTGCTGCCCAGGCTGCCAGGACCTGCCAAGGCACTGCCAGGGAAGCAGGCAGTCAGTCCTGGCTGACTTGTGTGAGAGAGGTACGGCATCAAATCTCAAGAGATTCCTGCCACTTGTTTATGATACGAAGCAGCACGAACCCCACATTATACATGACCACATAGTCTCACCAGTGCATTTCCAGAATCATTCCTCAGGGGCAGGTGGTGTATTCATAGCTGAAAAAGAAAAACAGAGAGATATCTTGCATTCCGTCCCTTTCCGTCCGTCCCTTTCCGTCCGTCCCTTGCCTTCATTCGCCTCTTTCACCCTGTTCGCCAGTCGCCAACAGGTATCAAAAATGACGGCAGGTCTTCCAATCTAAGAACCGCACGTAAGCGATATATTTCTGACGATTGCTTCGCTACCGCCACTGTAGTTGTCCACCAAGACCGACCAGGAAAAGATGTGCATGTTTTGCATGAGGGGAATGATATCAACACAATACAGGCCTATAGCCTAGCTAAAACCATCCCAAGTCAAACCGGAAACGCCAGTGTTCTTGATCCACGCCCACACACTGAGCTTGTGACATTGAGTCCCTTCCATGCCTGTCTTCGTAAACCATTAAGTAAAGGAAAAGGAAGCCGTAGAGAAGATGCAAAAGGCAGACAAATGGGTAGGTGTTTACTAGACCTTCCACCGGCCGAGTCCCTTGTTCTTGCACCGGCATGGGCTGTCTCCAGTTCGAGGGCATCTGCTCGACTCAGCACAGGCAGCTCGGGACTGCTCGGCCTTGAGTGCCTCATGGCGCTTCTTGATGAACAAGCGAGCCTGGTGCTCGTACTCATCATGCTCCTCAGACTTGCCCTGGGCCTTGAGCCACCACAGCTTTGAGGTTATCTGCGCCTTGAGAACAGCGAGGTCAGCCTCGTCACGCAACTTCGCTGCGTCCTCCAGCGCGCGGGCTTGCTTCTCGGTAAAGCTCTGGCGAGCACTATCGAGACTCTGGCGTGCATTCTCGAGATACGAGCGCATGTCTTCGGGACGGAGAGAGTCCTTGACCTGATTGTACGTCTCTCCAACCTTTTCAGAGGAGAAGGCATGTGCGGCCTGGCTGGCGTCTTTGATCGCTTCCCACCAGGACGCTACCTCGTTCTTAACACTCTCCCCTGTTGAAGCGAAGGATGAGCCGTAGTTGTCGTCGACCAGCTTGGCTGCATCATTCGCCTTTTCAACAAACATCTGGGCCACTTCCTCGAAGGTACCTTTTGCTGCTTCCAAGGCTCCCACAAAGAATGAAGTACCGAAGTCAATGGCAAATGTCTCGTTGATCTTGGGCTTCCGCGAAGTGACAACAGACACATTGACCACACCGTACGCATCCTTCTCATTGATTTCGACCAGGATGCCCTCGTCGATACTGGACAGCTTGGACTTGACAGGGCTGTTGCCGCGGAAGACATCAACCTCGATTGCGCCCTTGGCCAACCACGAGGTCTTGGTACCGGACGGTAATTTGAGAAGGATCTCGTTTCCGCTGTACATCTCGACGGTGCAAATACTGTCCTTTGCACTGGGCTCTGAGCTCACAGTATGGGCTATGTCGGAGAGCAGGCCACCGAAGGTAGGGGTTTCCGCAGTCGCGAGTTTGACGAACTTCGTGGAGGTGTGGCTAACAGTGACTGTTGCGGTCGCTGTTGTGATGGCTGCCGGTGTTTCTGGAAGAACATCCAATCCCTGGTACACAACCGGACTGTTGACCGAGGTAGGGTTGATGATGACATTGATGAGCGAGGTGGCCACCACAACCACGAAAACCACAGCCATAGAGCAGAAAACGGAGAAGAAGCGATAGTCCTGCATGTAAGGCTTGAAGCACTTTTCAGCATACGCCTTCCAATCCTTTGATTCATCGTCTGGTAAGTCGATTTGACCGCCAGCCAGCGAAACAGTGCCCGTGCCCTTCTCATCAGCAACCCGGGGTGGCTCTTGGAGACCTGTCAAATAGGCGAGGTTCTGATTCATCTGGCGGTTGTCGATGTTCAGGAACGACGCCAGATCAATTGGGAACCTCTGCTCCGACCAGCTTGACTCCCGCGATTTGGTCTCCCTGGACTCGATTGACAGGTGAACGGCGTCCTCGTTGGTATAGTTCCGCCACAGCCCCGCAGAAGGGCCCTCAAGAGCCGAGAACTCTGAAATATAGAGACATGGGATGGCATGGCGCTTGCAAAACTCCCATGTTACCTGCTGAGTGCTCGCCATCTCTAAATTATCAGTTTCGCTGCAAAAAATCACGGCCAGGTGAGGTAGGTTCCATGCGGGCTGGATTTGAGCACCCTCTGGTCCGCCGGCAGGGACGGATTTGTACTTCTTGCCGCCGTTGCCTCCGTCCACTGTCAGAGAGTAGACGATGTCGTCACGAAAGAAGCCTCCCTCGATCGGGATCTTTTCGGCACCAACACAGGTGTCCACTTTGATCTGGAAGGCCGAGGCTTCCATGAGCTCGACGTCACGGTCCTTGACATCGCCAAATGTCACAGGCACTATGTTGTAGACGCCCTCGGTGTTTTTGCGAAGTATTTTGTTCTCATTGTAATCGACTGACGAAGAACAAGTGATTGCACGCGAGATCTTGAGTATTATCTCGCCCTTCGGTCCTTCATGACCGAGATAGAGGACCCGGAAGGCCTCGTTGGTCGACAAGCACCTCTGCGACATTGTCTGCCGGATGGTTGCGCACAGGCGAGGGGGCACGTCCGTCAAATTCAAGTTACGGTGAAGCATAGGTGCGTCATCTTCAGTAAACTCCCTGATAGTATGCTTCACGGAGATTTTGTCGATGTGTACGTCAACGTCCTCTGGCTCACTAAACTCGATGGAACCTGTTGATGCCGGTGGGAATGGCCTTGGAATAGAGGCCTGGGTGAAGGAACTGCGTAGCAGTTCGTCTGCATCGTGCTCTGAGTGGATAGAGCCCTCCTCCTGCGCGGATACAGGGACCTCTTCCGCGGGGCCGTCATCCTCGGGCTCAGAATCCGACTCGAAGGTGCTTCCCACGCTGTTGCTCATGGCGTCCAACCCAGGGGGGAGGACCTGGACCTCTTCAGCGTTGGGATATCTGTCAAATTCCGAGAAAGACTCAGACATGGAGTCTGCCCGGCCATCCAGGCTGCCTTCGTCTGTGCTATCGCGGGGGATAATCTCGAAGGTGGAATCGGACAGACTGCCGTCGTCCTCACCGGAATGGGGCGAGGCCATGATGTCGGGGGAGCTGGACGACACCCAGTTTGCTAGTCTCTGATTTCCCTGTGGCCTCGGAAACCGCAAAGTTGGTACCGATCTCGAGACCGAAGTGTCGGATGTGGGCTGTGTCGAAGCAGGTGCAACAGGAGAGGATTCGTCTGGAGAGCTGTCAAGTGTGGCCTGCGCTTCCATAACGGAGGATATTTATTAGCCTTGAACTGTTCACGTCATGCCCTCGCGACTTGGGCTTCTTATGACGGAGAGGAAGGACCAGGCAAGTGAGTGAGGCGGTAAGGAGGCTTGTGGTTTAGGTCAGAGGCTATCTGATAGTCGGTCGTGCAATGACCTGTAGTTGGTGGTAGGGCGGGGATGAGGGGCTTAGGTGGGAGGTAGCGGACTAAGACGAGGCCCCAACGCAGCAAGTAACCGATCAGGCCGTAGAGAGCATGTTTGGAGATGGAAGAAGGAGGTGCAAAGAGGAATCCGGGGAGAGACAAGGAATCGAGGACTGACTGGAAAGCTCTTGTCAACTCGTGGAGGCTCGGAGCTGGTGGTTTCGGGATGAATCGCCCTTGTTGCCTTGCCGGTGCTGCCTGGTGTGGTCGAGGCAGGGCGAGGTGGGGAAAGCATCCAGCAGCTAGGATAAAGAAGGCCGCGCACACGTATGTTACGGTCTTGTCGGCTGGGGTCGTCTGCCTTGCTAGGCGATGATGCACGAGGTTCGGTTGGTGCGTAGGATCGTAAGATGGCAAACGAATCCTAGGGAGGCGTGGGTATTGCAGTTCGGAGGGGAAGATGAGGAGTGTGACGAAAGTCGAAGACAGGCTGACTTGCAGCGAGATGATGATAATGGATGGAAGCCGAAAAGGTACCCTGTTTCCTGGGCAGGCAGGGCAAGTACCACTGTGCTCTGATCAGGACTACCGGATCTATGTACCTCGGGTTGGGCGGGCTGAGAGGAATAGCAGATGCAGCGGTCCAAGTTCAGGGCAGGTCGAGTGTCATACCCCAAAGCTTGAGTCCAACCGGGCTCAAACAGGCGGGTTTAAGTGGTTGCAGGAGCGCTGCTTGACCTGTTCGCTGGTGGGCGTGTGCAGACCCCGTATGGGGAACGATCGGTCTGTGTCTACCTGTCCGAGTTAATCCCCCAGTCGCTTACGAATGTACTGCCAATGTTATCTCGTGACTCAAAATGATCTATCTGGCCTAGGTCTGCCAACAAGCTCCTTTGGTCTGGTCGTCCCGAGTGATATCGTCTCTCTAGCCCAGACGTGAACTTCAGACGGCGGGGTACTTTGACGCTTGATAGCAATTACACGGTAGAAATCCCCACACCAGCAGTGGCATCGTCAATGAACAAACAAACTACCCCACTACGCCTTATCGTCCCCGTATCAGACTGACCGACTAAACCTGGGCATCCATACAGGCAGGCACGGCCCATATGGCCGGGTCCACTTCTCTCAATGGCCAGCTCGCCAAATGACATAAGACTAGGTGTCCCTCTCAGGCAAATGGTTTAGAAGGGCACTCTTGCATCTACTGTATTATGGGATAATTCACATTAAAAATTCTGGTCACGGTTGCACAAGTCTCTCATGATTTGGTCCATGGTTGATGGCATACTGTTTAATCACCTCTTCAAAGTCTTGATCACTCTTATTGATAGTCTGAGTTTCTATCCCTAGATCAACCTGATCATTCCCATTTTCGGACTTTATGTCTGAGCCTCATTTGCGTCCAGTCCGCAGAAACGCCGTCGCCAGTCCCCGAAGCCTATGCAGCAAGCAGGTCGAAAAAGCAGGCACGCACGCACGCAACTCCTGAATCTGATCAATGCATTCCATATCGTAGCCTTTCACACCGACCGATGTAGCCCAGCCCCCGAGGAAATCATATGCTGTCCCGCATGCCCGCCTGCTGCAGCCCGTGCCGAGCCGTCGTCAAAGCACTGGCGGAACCAGGTTGACGCGAGCAGTGGTCTTTTCATGCACCTTCTCATCAAACAACGCGACGTGGCCCGTCCGGGCTGCCGCGTCCGTGAGATCATCCCAATCATACAAGAAAAAATGAACAATATACAAGCGCTTCATTATGGTGTAGTTGAGCTGAAAGGCAGCCCTGGAGAGGACCGGGGGGCGGAAATGTGGTGCCGCCCGTCCTCGTCTGAGAGGCTAATGGCCAGTCTCAAGAGGGATCCAGGGTGTTGGGGGGTAATGGTGGGCCCGGGCAGCTCTGACGAGCTGCTTGATGCCGCTGTTTGAATGCGTCGTGTTCGGCGTACCTGCCGCCTCAGACGATGCGATGTTCTTGGAACAACTTTTTCAGCGAGTCGCTGTCAAAGTCTTCCTCGTCTGGGATCATGTCGATGAGGGCAGTCAGGTTGGCGAAGAGGTCGCCCTGGTTCTTGTATGCTAGTACTGCAGGGACGCCTGCCTGGTCGAACTCGATCTCCTCGTAGTGTACTTTTACAAAACGAATCGCCGGATTTGACCGCACCAGAGGCATCATGGCGGATTCTATTGTGGCACACACGTCCGACTGTACAAGCGGGTTAGCGACTGGGTGAAAGACCAAAGGTCGGAATGGGACAAGTTCACATACCTCATGGTCGTAGACGAAGACGACTACAGTTGTTTCCCTCGACACCTTCTCGATGGCGTCAAGGTATCCCATGGCGTCAACCTCCTCGAAGCGGCCGTACATGCGTGCGCTGGGGCTCGTCCTCCTGTTCCGGACCGAAGACCTGTCCTGGGACTCGAGCTCCCGCCGCCTCGACTCCCGCCATTGCTTGAGGAACGACTCCTCGTCCTCGGCACCGCTCAGCTCCGAGTCGCTCTTATCCGAGGCTGACTTTACCGAGGCGAACTCGATGACGCTCCTCCTCGCGTTCCTCATCTTCTCGCTCCACTTGCTCCTCCTGGCGTTCTCATAGTTCCTCGCGTCGGCGATGACGCCCTTCACACCTGTGGCACGGCCCGAGTCGAAGCTCGCGGGCGGCAGCATCAGGTCCGCCGTGGACCGGGTGTCATATGTGGACATGCGCATGGCGGCGTCGACCTTTGCGGCGCGGTAGCTTTCTTCCTCGTCGTCACTGTTGTCCCTCGCTTGGAGATCTCGCTCACGGGCAACTTCCGGTCTGTCCTCGGGATGGATATGATCGTCAGGGCCGGTTGAATTCTTTGCGAGGAAGTCGTCGAATTCCTCTTGGGCAGCAGTCTTGGACATGATGGGCAGAAGGGGGAAAGCGGGCGCGAGCGTGGGAGCGGGCGGCCAGGCTAAAATATAAATAGACAGGAAGAGGGAAAGGTAAGTCACAGGCAAGGCGATGTGCGGTCGGGTTGCGTGTGGTAGCGTTAGAGGGCAAGGCCTGACAAGGGGGCGCAGGGCTCAGTTTCCAGTCAGGATGGGCCCGGGATGCCCCAGGAACCGTAGTTTTGGGAAAGCGGAGCGGAACAGACGAGGGCAGAGGTCAAATGACTCCCACGTTTCTAGTTTCCTCGAGCGGTAAGCACAAGGGAGAGCACAACCCGGCACTGAGCCCAATCAGGGTGTATAAGGAGGCGTTGAGGAGGGTGTGATATGGGAGTGTGCGTGTATCTTTGGGGCAGGGGGAGGGGATCTGGCTTGATGGACGGGTCCGGTGTCAGATCGCAGGCCCTGGGACGTGAGCCAGGTAGGGCAGGGTGGTATGGTTTGGGTGGGTGATGCTTCGGGATCGATGCTGCAGCATCAAACGAGGATGTCGCCGCAAAGCAATCGGCCAAGCCGGTTCGTGAGCTGGTGTGGGTGTGAGTGTGGCTGCAAGCAAGTGCGACGCGGTGCGGTGCGGTGCGTTGTGTGAGTGTGTGTGAGTGTGAGGTTGCGATTTGCGGCAGTGGTAAGTAAGTGGTACGGTCCTTGCCTGTGTCGAGGGAGATGGGCTGGGTTTGGTTGCTGCAATGCAGGCCAGGGGGGCAGGGGGGAGGACAAGGCAGCGCAGGGCAGGGACGGGCAAGGCAAGGGAGAGAGACAAGGAACTGCAGTGCGGAGAATAGAGGGCTTCGAGAAGCGGCAGGGCGCTAAACCTAAAAGAAAGCCTTGCCCACCCCCCCTGCCTTCGTTCGTGCGTTTCAGGATCCACCCACGCCCCTGGGGGAATGTCGTGTTGTGCTGCCCACTGCCGGGGCTACGTGGTACGCACTGCCATGCGCGTGTACAATGCCCTGTCTGTCTGTGTCTTTCTGTTGCGGGCGTGAGCTTGCGTCGGCCGCGACAGTCGTGCTGCCAGGCTGTGTGTGCTGGCAAGGGATTACTCGTGTGGGCAAATCAGCTGTCATCACGGGGTTTATGCGACTTGCGTGGAAATGGTAATAGAAGCGGATGCAAAATACTTATTCGGCCATCAGCAAAAAGGCATGTCATGTCAGGTCAGGTCAGGTTTGGCCACTGCGTAGTACTACACGGGGTTGCCAGGTTGCGTGGGCATACAAGAGCCAAAACAACAATAGAAATACCTACTTTATTAGTGTACTGGACTAGTGCAGTCTGGCGGGAGACGGTGTGAGGTGAGGTGAGCAGAGCAAGCAAAGCGGTCGCTACGCAGACGGAGCCATGGATTGCCGGCAGGAATCCTGTGAGGCTGAAGGATGCGGGTGGGAATCGAGATGCACACAGTCATCACTGACCCCGACGGTCTGGGTCACTCTTTCTCCCATGTGGCTGCAGGACACTACTGTAAGAAACACATGCTGCAGTCCATTTTTACCCTTTGATTTTTGCCCACCCGACGCCAGTCCGCCGGTCCGCCATTCTGGTCAGTTGACCTCTCACCACGTTGTCGTCCATGTTGGGCGGCCGGCCATAACCACCATCTCATACGCACGACTCACACCACCTCCCTCGCAAGCACCGCGTGGCTCGACATGGATGCAGACAGAGAGACCCATTGCCCGGGCGCAAAAAGACACACAGAGCACCCAAGGATCTACCCCGGTCCGAGCATCTGTGGAACGATCGCCTGTGCCCTCCAGCTGGCTCCTGCGCGGGAAACATGGGTAAATTTTCAAAAATGGGCCTTCTTCTGTGATCTTTTACAACAAAAATAGAAGAACGGGACGGGGCCCCCATCCAGCCAGCCCAAGGCCTGCCTGCGCATGACCGAACTGACTGGGCTTGACATCTGCTTTCAGCGCCGCCGACGCGTCGACTCATTTCCAGCATTCCTGCACTCCTTTCTTTCCCCCCGCGATGCTGTCTGTCTTGCTGTCGGCGGTCTGCGGCCTGATGGTCTTGCATGGCCTGTGTCTCGTGGTCTGGTGGCTCGGGTCGCCAGAGTTGGCCAACATCCCCGGCCCAAATCAAACCCTCTCGGACCAAGATCAAGGCCAAGGTTTCTGCCCGGGACAGGAGCAAAATCATGTTCACGGACTCGGGCTGAGGAAGAAGCTCTGGGCACAGGGCCACTGCGCGCACACAAGGTCTGCGCTAGCGCCCTGCCACGAGAGGTCTGAACGCGGTAACTCTCTCTCTGGTCTCCTCCCTCGGAAATCTGCCTTGATTTTTTGACAGGACTGCTTTGACCGGTTCGCTCGCCGTTTGATTGCCTGATTGCCGTCCGGTGGGCCGCACAGCCTCTGTGAACCAAGTTCCACCCGGGCGAGAGCAAAAAGAATTGGGCTTCATGTCTTAGTATAGAAAGGGGTTCGCTTTCACACACTCTGTCTCTCTCAGAAACCCGGACCGAGTCATCAGGGCCAAGGGTGCTTCGGCCTCGGCGATTGACGGGCGGGACCCATCGGTGCCAGATCTCAACGTCGATGTGCCCCATCTGGGCTTATATCGGGGGTGTGTGTGTGATGAGACTCAATGCGCGCACGCGTGGTGTCTATCTTTGCTGAGTGAGAGTCCCGCTCCTGCGACGACGCCTGTCGCTAGACGCGGCCTTCTCGAAGTCTTCGGCAACCAGCGGCGCAGGCTAACCCATGTCATGCCATGTCATGCCCATATTTCATGCTTGTTGATCCTCAGCTGGGGTTTCGGCCCCCTTCTGAATTCGGTACGCTGCATACAGGATGAACGGACGGTCCTGTCATTTTCCACACTTCGTCCTTCGCCGGTAACATTTCCTGCCGAGCAGAGAAAATAGCCCCGACCACCGTCTGATTGTCACTTCTATATCAGGTTCGGAGAATAAGGACTGGCTGGGCGATTCTTCTTTTGGCAGCACACTAGTCCATCGCAACCAACAGGATGCGGCTCTCCGTGGCCACGACGTCTGTCAAACCAAGGGACGTGCAGCTGCCAGCCCAAGTTGATTCCGCTCCCAGCCGAGTGGCGAAAAGAGCGCGACGTCAAGAAAACACACCAAGCGGTGCTAGTCGAAACATATCTCTGCAAAGGGCCGGCATTGTTTCATCAAAGCTTGGTCTTGTCCATATGCTGTTTCAGCAGCTTCTTGCATAACTCTAAACCAAGGTATCAGAGGTGACGCCGAGGCACGAGTGAACGTGACCGGCTTGTCCGTGCCTCCGACAACAATTTTGAGCGCGGACTGGTGATCACAGTAACCGGGAAATTGATGTGTCTTCCCACGGCCGGTTGCTGTGGGAATTGCCTTGAGCAGGGCAGTCAAGGACGCCTTGTGAACTTCAGGAGGGCGATCATCACCGCCCACGGACAAGCCACTCGCGACGCTAAGGTGTTGCGTCTGGCCCTTAATATGGGCGGCCAAGTACGGCTGCGGGCAGATCATCCTTATTAGATCTTGCACCTTTATCGGTCCCTCATCTCAACGGTGACGCTCTACTGCACGTCCGGACATCTCGCAGGTCATGCCGTGGGTGGATCCAGATCTGGACACTAGCAAAAGTCCCCGACAAATGAAGCGTTATTTGGCAAGCCAAGGCATATCTTGCTTTTTTCTATCGAACGTGCTGCGGGGCCTCGAAAAAAGAAAAGGAAGGTTATACTTGGTGGGTTTCCTGGAATCGATCCTGGGCGAGGCGGCTTCAACCAGTGCCGGTGCAAGTGCATATGCATTGCAACCTGTTGAATGTCAACAGTATGCGACCTGCAGGTGTGTCTCAACAGCTAGGGTAAAGCCCTAAAGGGTATCAGAGCATCTTTCTGTGAAGTCATCTCTCGCGGGATGGCCTTCTATGGAATGATTTGTGGCATGACGTGCTGGAGATGGTCTCAGTCATGTGGGAGATGACGAGAGCAGCAGGGTTATATTCTCACAATTCTGATCCGCTTCATTACCACTTGTGCTTGCTTCTGACAAGACGATCGGGAGCGACAATGAGAAGTGAGGAGTCACCGCCAGGACTCCCAGCCTGTCTGATCCGAGCGAGTGCCAGTTTTGACATCAAGGAACGGAGTCAATACGCACGCCAACACACGACGACAACGCAACAGCCATGAACACCAAAGGAAATCAGGTTCGTGAAGACCACCAAATCCAGCTCCCGACCGAGCCTCGATGTCCAAACTGTACTCACGTGCCCACGCCGCCACGGGAAAGCGGTGACAAGCTTCACAGCCCTCCTTTCACCCTTCGGCTCTGGCACATCTCGGCCCAGTAACACCGAGCAAGCAGGCTGGCCGTTACACAGAAGAACACGCGCGCGGCACACCCAGCCCTCGTTTTCCCCGAGCACGAAAAAAGGAAGCTGGGGGCCCTTTCCTGTGCGACCTCTCGTGTAACGTCCCCGCCTCCCTCCCCCGTTCCCTGGGCGAGTCTCCTCCCTCGCCTCCCGCCCTTCCGCCCCGGGGAGACCGCGCAGCAGCAGCAGCAACGCTTCTTGATCGCGCGTCCCGTCGTGAAGCGGACGCGCCGATACGGTCTGGAAGGCTGGTCGTGTGTTTCTTGAGGCGAATGGATACAGTGACGGTGTGCCCGATCGGCCCGAGTGGTCTCTCGGAGGGTATTGGTCTGCCTGTCTTGCCCGCTTGAAGAAGGGCGACAGACAGCTTTGATATACTCAGACACAGAGAGGCGAGAAAAGTCACAATGTCTTCGCTGAGGTGGTAATGTCTCCGGCGGTATCAGTCGTCAAGACACACACCCTCCGCCGGGCGCTGGTTGACGGGCAAGACGCGTGCCTGTCTTCCTCGATTCCTAGCCAGTCAACTTTCTTTGCAGGTCGATAAAATGCGGCACGTCAGGGGCAGTGCCATCTATTCTCGCACATGCCCGGCGGAGCCCGCAGTTGTCGTCTCTGCTTGTGCGCAGTGCTCATGCATGTCGCCTGCATGCGAACCGGCCATGATGGTAGAGTGGCTCCAAATAGGGGATTGGTTCCCCGTCTACTCTACCCCCGATGCCACAATGAAAATAGCAAGCATCGCACAGCATTGACCCAGCGACCGAACATGAGGATAAGGGCATGGATAAAAATCCTGTCACAGCGTCGACAGAGTCCACGCGAAGTCAGGCGACCGTCTCGGCCAGAGCAACGTGTACCTCAAGTCTCCTGGCGGCAGCGAGAGTGAGACTTGACACTCTAACCCAGTCAAACTCTCTCAGTCATCCAACAGATTCAATACTACCATGTTCGAAGATGTGCCCCCAGGGCGCCCGTTATGCAACTATATATATCATAGACCAGCAGTCTGAGCCCACCTGGCCGAGAGACTTTGCTGAGAAGTCGCTCGATGAGTTGAGACACAAGCATGTCGAGGAGCATCCTGTTGGACGTCTACGATAAGACGAACTGAGATGGCCTTTGAACGAGGCTGTTCAGAAACGAGCCTATTCATAGACCATGTAGTTGCTTATCTTGTGCATATGAAGCAGCAACGTTGAAGAGTGCGATGGAAGCAAACGGACATGCGAGCACGGGACGGGAAAATCCAAGTAGTAGCCGAGTATAGTACACAAAACAGTTGAACAGGCTATGGTTGAGGTATCTCAAATGGCACCCCATCGTTATCACCACACAACTAAGCCCCTTCACGCACCCTTCTCTCTGCGCCCGCGCCGCCCCCTCTCCCCCCAGCCTCGAAATCCTCCGCAGCCTCGTGGTATTATCAGCTTCTCACTCCCTCTCGGTTCGTGTCTACCACCGAAAGACATGAAAGGAGAGAAAAAGTAGGGAACCGGCCTGAGACCGTCAGGGTCATGATAAACCCTGGAAAAGGAGACATCCCACACAACCCAGTCTCCTCCGCTGTTTCGTTCTTTCCAAGAACGCGCGCATCCTATAAGACACATAAAAAAAGGGAAACATATCACTTTGACACCGTTCCTCTGCGTCCCAACCAGAGTTTTTGTAATATCGACAGAGGTAGTGAGAAATTAGCCCAACTCCCACTACCAGCTTCAAGACAGCCATCCACCACCACCTTTCGAACACGGGTTATTCCTCCGAGCTCGCACCCCCCCCACAGATAAAAAGGAAATAAAGGGCCGACCCTAATGGCGTTCAGTGCTGGCTGCAACTTTTTTGTGTGCGGGAACCCGAGCAAAGACTGTGGCCAGCCCTGCTCCTTGGAGTCACAAAGCGCACTCGAATGTACGGTTCGACAGGCTCGGCTCGAATCGACGTGGATACCTCTATTGTATATCCGGAAAGCACTCAAGATTTCCTTGGCACCCCTGCAGTCCTCCGAGAAAAGGCAGGTTGTTATTTGTGAAAATGGCGCTGGGTATTTCGAGGTGCGGTTCGAAGGATGGAAGAAAGGAAAGTCGCCAATCGAGTGGGGCCGTCGTAAAATAGGAGAAGCGCATGATAGAGACGAGGAGGACTCCATTAAAAGCCCAGTCTTAGCCCGCGGCGTCGAGAAAGCCAGATGACAATCGGCCCACCAGACCGTTATCAGTATCTGCAATCCGGGGTTTCTCGGCTCGGGATGTATGTTTTCGGGAAAGTTCGTGACTTCGTCCTGTAATGCGCCGGCATCGCGCTCGAATTAAAATGCGTACACATGTGAATTAAGAGCCATATAAAAGCAAGCGAGAACGCGAAGCGGCGTCAATCGGTTGGTGCCCAGACGACAGTCGTGTAGTCATCGAATTGGCAGACCCTAGTATGCCCAGATTTTGAGCTGCTCATTTGTTAGTGCAAACGTACACTTGGTGACACCTGATGCTCACGCCGTTGGCATCAAGGGGAAGGATGCTTACCAATGAGTCCCAGGAGCCTGTGCACAAACTTATGCCATCGTTGCTGACGCCCAAGCAGCTGACGCGGTTCTCGTGGCCGACCAGAGAACCGACCTTCTCGCCTCGAGTGACATCCCAGACCTGGCAGAAACGTGTTAGCTCAGACTCACACACGCCTGCGGTGAACTCGTACGTACCTTGCACTCAAAATCATCATAGCCTGCAAACAAGAGACGACCAGAAACGGACGTGGCGACGGAGGTAATGCCGCACAGAATGGACTCGGACTGGTATTTCGCCATGTCAGTAACTGTATAACCCAATAAGTTTCGCCATTAGTTGGACTTACGCCGTAGACGTTTAGTTCCCTATCCGCACGGATATCGAAGAGGCGGCAGGTTGCATCGTCCGAGCCGGTGACGAAGGAGTGACCATCCGGGAAGAATTGGATGGCGTTGATGTCGGACTCGTGACCTGCGAAAGTCTGCACGGCCTTGCCAGCTCTGATATCCCAGAGTTTGGCGAAAGCGTCGCAAGCTCCCGAGATGAATGTGTTCTGGTTCGTTGGGTTGAGGCTGATGCTCATGACATCGCCGAGATGGTCGGCAAACTCGATTTGCTTGGTGCCGGTTTCGATGTCCCACTTCATGCAGGTCATGTCGCCAGAAGAGGTCAGTATGCTCCGGTCGTTAATGAAACGGCAGCAGGATAGGTAGCCAGCGTGGCCGGATAGTTCGCGTGCTACGCGCGTCGGCCCGTCTCGATTTTGGTTGAGGTTGTAGATGGAGCAGATGTTGTCGAGGCCACCGCAGGCGACGTAGTTACCGCTGGGTGCGTAGGCACATGTCATGACCCATGATGACCTTAGAGGAATGGCGTGGACCTTGTTGGTTGTGTATGCATCCCAGATAATCAGTTTGCCGTCCTGTGAGGCCGACACTAGATGTCTTCGGTCTGTCGACCAGTGCATAGCATAGATCTTGGCCAAATGGCCCTTAAGTGTCCTTTTCGTCTTCATCAATTGGTTCTTGGGGATCGCCTCGTGGGCTTGCGCTGCAACCTGGCGGACTGTCGGGGACTGTGTCAGCAAGGGCTGGGCATGGGGAGGCAATTGCAGTCCCCCCTTATCAATTGCGAGATACGGGCGAGACGGGAGGGAATCTTACGAGTGGTGTCGGCGAGCTCATCCTTCTTCCTCTTGATGCGGTCCTTGAGTGTCTCTGCCTCGCGACGCGCTTGTTGAATCCGCGCCTGCATCGCCTCGGGCGACACATCGTTCGGTCGTTGCGAGTCCATCTTGCCGTCGCTCGCTCAGCCGCGGGAATGGAGAGGCGGCCAATGAATCGATCGAGTTGATGGAGTTGAAGGCGATGTGAGATGCCCGTGGAGGCGAGGGAATGGAAGGCCGAGGGAGCGGTCAGGGAAATCAATCGGGGGTTGTTGGCGGTTTGACTTGTTAATCAGGATGGAGATGGAGAAGTGGCCGATTGAATGGGCTGGGATGTTGTGGGAGAAAATGCACAGAGCAGAACGGCAGCAGGCAGTAGCAGCAGCAATAGCAGCAGCAGCAGCAACCAAAAGCTACCGGTTGATTTCCAGGGGTTAGACCGCTACCACAGGGCAGCTGGGCAGGACGGACCAGTCAGATTGGGCTAGACGGGCCCCTTAGGAGGAGGTATTATTGCTGGTTGCGACGGCTGGGTGATAGGGTAGCCGGGGCTGGGTGGATGTGGAGAGGCCTCAGAGACGGTCCCAATTTGCAACGCAATTCGACCCCGGCGACGATCCGAGAACTTGGAAAGTCGACCGAAATGGGACTCCTCTCTCGTGGCTCCAGTCGCTGGTTGGCTCGTACAATTCGATCGAATCCAGGCAACGTTGGTGACTGCGGCGGCGTATGATATAGCAGAAGCAGAGGAGAGCAGAGAGTAGAGTGAGTGGTGCGGGCGAGGGCTGGTAGGCAGTTCCAAGGATGAGACGAGAGA
>JACBFG010000015.1:1831028-1851004 GCA_013435955.1 Diaporthe sp. HANT25 | reverse complement strand
GGGGGGGGGGGGCCTGTTGGAGAGGAGAGAGTGAGAGAGGAGAGGGAGAGACAGGGAAGAGCCAAGACTTTCGAGAGGCAGACTTTCACCGGGATAGAACCCAGAGGAATGGATTACAGGACAGAAGAGGACAGAGCCGACCAGAACTGGACCAGAACCGTGAATTGATTTTGGTAAGCCGTAGGCGAAGCTGACGGAAGACAAGACGACAAGTGAACCTTGGGGCAGTGAGAGGAGCAGATCAGTCGACGAGCCACGGCAGACAGGCAACGGCAACGGGTAAGGAGCAGGGCTGTGGGATGTGAGGAAGGGTGATTGGATTTTCAGGGCGGGAAGGGGCGGACAGGGGTGGTGAAGCCAAATTACAAAGCTGCCCTTGATTTGCGGAAGCTGGGGGAGGAGCGAGGTTCCCTCTTGCAATGACTGGGGGGGCCATGGTGTGTTCGCTGCCACGACCAACGAGATTGGGCCTGGTCGGCCGTCGCGCACACACACACACTCGCACCCACACCCGCTCACTCACATACGTTCCCTTCCCCCACTCACTCACACACGGACAGGGAGCTGGAGAGGAAGACTGAGAGAGAGGGAGAAGCTGGCCAGCATGGGAAGCTTTTCGACCCTCCCGGGAGCGGCAGCCAAGCACGACTACTGTCAAGTCAGGTAAAGTAACAGTTCCCGCAATATGTGGTCTACAGACAGGCCAAGTCTCTGTGGCTGATGACCGAACCTCTTGGTCAATTGGCTCGCTCACGTCCGGCCGGGCCTACTTGAGAGTAATTACGCAGGCAGACATTGCGAGCGCATTCTGGATCATGAGGATATTGCCGTGGTGGTTGGTTGCCCTGGGAAGAAAGACAGAGAGGACCACAGCAGGCTAGGTACTCCGTACATTTCCTTTACTACTGTACCCTGTCAGGATCCTGATGAGCTGCACCCGCACACTGTGCCCAGATGGGCTGGCCGTTTTCTCCCTGGGTCCCTTGGGGGGGCCACCTTCTTCTTTCTGGCAATGAGCATCTCCGAAGACCCGACTGAGATCGAGTTGTGCAAATTGCACGCAATGAATTCTACGAGACGAGGTCGTATCCACGCCATACCCGGCCACCCATTCACACACGGTACAGACAGACCTCCATCCATCCATCCACCCGTCCTCCACAGCAACTCAGAAAGAGGAGACTGGACGTGGGATGGGCTTGACCTGGGGGACGCGAGAGAGACAATCCTGCATGGTCAGAGCGCACGCGTACTGTGCTGCTAGTCCCTCTCCTCTGGCTTTCTGGTCATCTGTCATCCCCGCCAGGGCCCGCCCATGAGCGACCTCGTCTAATCTCAAAATTGCTACCGTCATGTTAGGCCGTCTCCAGCTGCACCCCACCCCACTTTCCACTTTGTCGCAGCGGGGCCACCCCGACGACTGAGCTGCAGCCTGCAAGGTCGATGGACGGGAGAGCTCCATCAAGCCATGGGCACTGCCTGGGACACAGCTCTGTGAAGGTTTGTCCTCATCTGGCCAGTTTCATCACCCTCCCCCTCCCCGGAGGGACTAGGCGCCACCCGTCCAATCTTGCGCCCAGAGGGAATCCGGACAGGTGACGACCAAACATCCTGACAGATTCGGAAACTGCATTGGCGAGGTTGCGTCGTGCGTCGGTGCATCGAGGCATCGAGCGTCGCGCCCTGCTGTGGCTCTTCTCGCCCATTGAAACTCACTCACTCATTCGTTCACCGACGGGGCTGCCAGAGAGGCAACATTTAGAGTTGTGCTTTTATTCCGACATTCTCCCGCACCTTCTCCCGACCTGCATCCCTCTCTCTCTATTTCTCTCTCTCTCCCTCTGTGCGTCTCTGTCGCATTCTTGAGACGTTTCGGAGACTTTGAAATCCTCTCGTCCGGGCCTGTCAACCACTCCACGCCAGGGCGCGGGATCCACGCCCTAGCTGCCCATCCGATCCCGTCCACTCGTAACCTAAATAGACACAACGACCAACCCGGCCCTGCGACTCATCCTCAAAATAATGATAAGCATTGTGGGTGCTCCCGTCGGTGGCGTAACCATGACCTGACAAGAGATGAGAGAAACAGGCTCGGTGTTGCGTTTCCCAGTGGCCCGAACCCCTACTGGGGCCCTCTGGCTGCTACACTCGGGTTACATCCTGGCTGCTTAGGTCCTCTCCACTGTGCCACAAAATTGTCTGGACTTGCCTCCGAACCCGCGACCGCCTCGCAACTCTGATATACTCCAGGCCTGACCCGGGTAGGTGTCGTGTGACGAGGCGCTTCTTGATAAGTGCCAAACCTAAGTAGCGAGGAGATACTGTAGGTTGTGGACTGCTGCGTCCGTGTCTCTCTCTCCCGGCATTCTCCAGGATGACAATCCTGACTGCCGCGCGTTAAGAAACTGGTCGGCCCAGCCAGCCTCTTCCGGTATCACTGTATTACATGCAACTATGAACGCCATACAGGCTTAAAAAATATGCATGATTGACACTATTGCTCCCGTATCCAATGGCGGAGAAAAAAATAAAGGAAGAAAAAACAAAACTAAGAACCTGTCAAGCTCAACTGCGACGGCATGTGCTTCTTTCTTTCCCCTTCGCGGACTCGTCCACCTGTGATCGACTTCGCTTGCATCGCATCCCATCTTGCCCTTGCAGATTCGCTGCGGCTTCCATGCTGGGGTGCGCTGTGCGTCTGCGTCTGCGCTGCGGTTCGCCGTCGTCCGTTCCCCACGCCCGCCCCAATCCTCTTCTGCGGGTCTTGGCTGTTTGCGGGTCTCGCGAGATGGTGACATGGCTCCCGCTGCTTCCGCCGAAATAACCCTGGTCGTGCATCTCCGAAGTACGAGAGCATACCTGGCCCCGTACCTGGGAATACTAGGTAGGCAGGCAGGAAGGTAGAAGTAGGTAGGTAGCTCACAGACGATTCATTTCAAGACCCGCAGAGCAGCGAGTGAAGTCTAAATCGCTTCATAGAAGCCATCATCACGAGTGCCCATGAAATTTTCCCTCGAAAGCAAAAACGAATACTGCCACGATTCGATCTTGTACACTCAACCGTCCCCCTTTGACTACAGTATCTCAGATGCATCTAAACTCCATGGTGCCTCTCTCTCGGGCTGTCCAATCCAGCTCATTTCAGCCACATGATATTTGGTATTTTCGTCCTGTCCACCAACGCCATGCAATGCCAGAGTGAAGTATCCCGTTCCTTCCGATAGCATAAGCCCATGATGAATCACCAATGGGTCTCAAGAATTAATAAATACGCCGATCCTGTTTGCACGCAAACTGCAGGCCTGGCTTTCCTTGCCAGTAACAACTCTAGCCTAGATATGACGAATAGGCCGAACCGGCACCGTACTGCTGCACCTTCTTTCGTGGCGGCTCCGGAGGCTCTTCATCCTCTGACAGCGTCAAATCGATGACTTCTGCGTGGGAACGTTTGTTGCCCCCAGATCTGGGCATGGAGGAGCCTTCTCGAGAGGCCGCAGTGACTGGCGTTGGAGTGCTCGTGGTGGGAGCCAGGGTATTTGGTGTGTTCGTTCCGCGGTTGCCGACGTAACTGATCTCCGAGATGACCAAGTCGTCGTCGTCGATGGCAAGAGCCTCGCGATCGGGCTCTGGCTCCGCTTCCTCCTCGACGCTGCCATGTGCCTTCCATTGTCCGTTGGGCTCGATGTCGACCTGCTCCACGCTTCGAGAAGTCCTGTCCAGAATATCCCTCACATACCTTTGCCAAAGTCAGCTGCGACTCGATACCATTCAAGGACACACAACTTACTCGTCAATTGCAAGACTCCCGTACGGTGCGCTTTTGCTGCACACAGGGCACAGCCATTGCGGGCCTTGCTGCTGAAGCTGAAGGTACGAGGTTGCGTCGAAACATTGCACATGGGTGCAAGTGGTCGCGCGGCAGGGCGTGACCAGTCTCATGTATGAAAGAGGGCATTTCAGGGAAAGGACCTGGGAAGACATCTCAATCTCGGCGTCATGCGCTTTCCTCGTAACTGGAAGGAACTGTCAGTCTGGGACCCAGGGAACCAAATGGGGCAGTTCAGACTGCGCTTACGTTCTTGCAAGACGGAGGCTTTGGAGATCCTTCTGTTAGAGATGGTCCGTACGAGGCTTTCGACAGGGGTTGTCTTGCAAACATTGACCACAAGATAGAATCTCTAGAGGTTTGACAAACATGTTAGCATGTACTACTATGACCTTGACATGAAGACGCCAAAGCAGGGCGAAGACGGGTTCGCCTGACTTGAACGTTACTCTGAGAGGCCTTGTCACCTGCCTTCTGCGTCAACGCGTAGGTAAACTCGATGTTGTTGGCATAATTGGGAATCTTAAGCCGAAGCAGATCCGTGATGTCAACAGGCCTCGTAGAGCCTGGCTTGTTCTTGAGGCCTCTCAAGTTGGCCTTGACATCCCCACCATTCACCTTCAATTCAGACTGATGGGGGAATGCAATGTCTTGTGGGCCCGTGTTGCCTCCAGCACAAAATACCAACACCCTCATATCCTTTTCTGTGACACATCGGGTGAGAAGTGGATTGTCTTGAGCCTTGATCTGTATGTTGGTGCAATTCCTGTGATTTTGCATGACTGCGCCGACCGTCAGCTCCGAAGGATGCGTAGAAGAGCTTGGGGCTTACCTTCACAGGTTTGGACTGGCCCTATCCTGCCCACGACTTGGTAGAAAGGGCTGGAACGAAAATGAAATCCTTGGACGCTCAGCACGCGATCAGGACGGAGCGCAGAAGGCCCTGATGAATTGAACATACCCTGTGGAGGCATCTGATGCGACCGCTGACCGTTGACGCCTCCGTAGCCAGGGTAGCCATTCTGGTAGCCGCCGTAGTTCATGTTGGGAGACAGGCTTTGCGCGTTGTTGGGAACGGGTAGGGGGGATGGATGGGCTTCATGTGGTGCAGGGAGACCGCCGCTTTTCTCGCGAAGTATGCTTTGCTCGATGTCGCGATATGCCCGTGGATCGCCTTGCGCGTAGGCCTTTTCGAGTGCTGTGCGAGGGGCCGAGTCAGCTTCGAGTCTGGAAGATTGACAACCCATCTCCCCCTGCTTCCTCGTCGCAGCACGATGCGATGCCCAAGTTTATAAGTGACACCAAGCCAAGGCTGGTAGTCGTTACGTGTTGGCGACGGGCGTGAAAGGACAGGCGAACTTACCGTCGAGGATGCGCCTCTGCAGCTCGGCTTTGACCCCCGAAGTCCGTAGTCCGTTCACAAGACAAATGTGCTGCAGTTGTTTGTTCAGGAGATAGTTGCTGCTCTGGAGACGCTTTACCAGGCTGCGGTATTGGTCAGGGGGAGGCAGCGAGTTGTTCGAATCCATGTTGGCCTTTATGAGGCGAGCGATCGCAGCCTAGAAGGAAAGAGCGTTCACCAGCGCAGACGGCATTAAAGCGCTACAGTAATCGATGGGCCGCTGACGGCCATCACCAAGCTGGAAGGCGATGGACACAAAAGAGTACAGATGTAGACTCGGGATATCTAGCATGGAAACTTCTCTGGCCAAGCCTTGACGCAGGCGCTGTATAGTTAGTGAGCATGCTTTTGGACTTCACTCTCCTTGGACGTCGTCGGTTCATCCGAGCTTAGAAGGCGGTCAAGGCAGCCAAAAAGATAAGGCTGCTTATCGGCGAGTTCCCGAAATCAGCCTCGAGAAATTTCCCGGCGTCCTGGACCCGGGTTTGAGAACCTGCATATACAAACACCACCCACGAAAGAGTGAAACCGGATCAGACAACCCCAATCACTCCCAAAACAAAGCAAAAATGGCGAAATCTCAACGATCAAGCGTCACAAAGGCCAACAATCAGCGCCTCAAGAAGAATGTCTTTGGTCCAGTGGAGGCGGCAAGGCAACAGCGCCTGTCGGCGAAGCTTCTCGAGATTGCTTCACAACCCAAGCCCGTGCCCGAGAAAGAAATGAAGGATGCAGCCGAAAAGGGTATGATTCCTTCCATACTGCACACAAAGTATCAGGAGAGAAAGCCTCAGACTAACCTGCTTTCTACTATAGTTGAACCAGAGGAGACCAAAGCCGCTGGCGAGGCCAAACCAGAGGACAGTGAGTTTGATCAGTCACGTATGCTCTGGCCGCCATGTTTTGGAAACTAACTTCAACTCCCTTCCCCAGCAGCCATGGAAGTCGACCAGACGTCAAAGCCCACCAAGTCAAAAAAGGGCAAGATTGTGAAGAGACGAGGCCGAAAATCCAACATTGTCTTCCCCAAATTCGGGGAACGGACCAAGAAGAGGAGGTGAGACGGGTGGCATTGATACCAAGGCGTATACAAGTTCCACTCGATTCAGCCACCAGGTCGCCGAACAGCCAAGCCAGGATTCTATGTGGTTGACTGCAAGGGCGGATGGCATCGTGGACGAGCGCTGAGTCCACCGAACACCTCCCAAGTAAGGATGGGAGGCGATGCCGGGCCATGGCGCTCCCTGGCCTGGAATGTGGGCTGAAGAGGTCCGCTACGAGAATCGCTGTTCTTCTGACTGGCTATGGAATTACCAGCTCTGGCAATCTGGCATAGCCTAGCGAGACCGTGGGACAATCTAGAGGTGTTGCAGGGTGTCACAACAGGCCCTTTCCTTCAAAGATTCGGTTTCCTAGCGCTTGGGATCCTGTGAACATTTTGCCAGTCAAAAAACATGGGCAGGCGGATTGGAAAGCTGGGGGCGTTCGGATAGCGCCCGCTAGGGGCTTGGCTACCCCCACACTGACAGGGGACAGGCGGGTTTGGAGGCCGCAGCTCGCATGCAAGGCTGATGAAGGATCGCCAATTCTACCAAACTGTCCACAGTCAAGGTGGCCTCGCCTATCTTCGCGGAATCACAGCTCGACATAATAATATGAGCCATTCAATGTACAACCTTGCGCAAATATCCCTCCAAATCCTCTTGATTGCAATGGAGCATCTGTACGAACCGTCATAGCACCACTTCTTCGTAATAACACCCTCTGTCTCCCTCCCTCCCTCCAGCTGATTCGTCCCGGTCTGCGCCTGAGATGCAGGGCCTTCGAAATGGCTCGACGGCTCTCTCGACCATCCTGCTCGTCGCAGCGAATCTCCTGATCCCAGTTGCAATTCTTGTCTTCGCGACAGGATTCTTCCCCTACAAGCCATTGCTCCCGGGTCTCGCAGTCTACGATAATTCCGAGCATGGGCCGCCACCAGCTGCGCCATTCGACCGGGTCGTTTTCATGGTCGTAGACGCCTTGCGCAGTGACTTCGTCTACTCCCCCAGCTCGGGCTTTCGATATACTCAGTCCCTCATACGCGATGGCTGCGCAATTCCCTTCACCGCACACGCGACGTCGCCCACGGTCACGATGCCGCGCATCAAGGCCATCACGACGGGCTCGATCCCCTCGTTCTTGGACGTCATACTGAACATCGACGAGGGGGACGAGTCGTCGTCCCTCGCTTCCCAGGATACATGGCTCGCGCAGATGAAGGCAAAAGATACCGGCAAGCTGGTCATGTACGGGGACGACACCTGGCTGAAGCTGTTCCCCAACGTCTTTGACCGTGCGGATGGGACGTCGAGCTTCTTCGTCGCCGATTTCACCGAGGTGGACAACAATGTCACAAGACATGTTGCTGGCGAGCTCCGGAACAACGACTGGAACACCATGGTGTTGCATTACCTCGGACTGGATCACATAGGCCACAAAGGGGGACCACGCAGCTCGAATATGCTTCCAAAGCAGGCCGAGATGGATGGTATGGTGGAACAAATCTACACCGAAATCGAAACGCAGCCCCATCTCCAGTCAACGCTTATCGTGCTGCTCGGAGACCACGGTATGAATGATGCCGGAAACCATGGTGGCTCAGCTCCTGGCGAGACCTCTCCTGCATTGGTGTTCATGTCCCCAAAGATGAAATCACTGAAGGCCACATTTGAAGTGCCACTGGATGTTCAAGAGGACTTTCAGTACTACTCTGTTGTGGAGCAATCTGATCTCGCACCGACCCTTGGCGCCCTGCTCGGCTTCCCAGTACCAAAGAACAATCTTGGTGCATTCATTGTGGACTTTCTGCCGTTCTGGTCCAGCAAGGAAGACCAGATACAAATTCTCATGCGCAACGCTGAGCAGATCTTGGCCATCATCACGACCACTTTCGGGGGGGAGCTGTTCGATGCAAAGAGCGGTGTCGACCCTTGCCTCCAGCAGGACGGCGAAGTTCAGAAGCTGGCATGCGGATGGCGCCAAATTGTTGAGTCTGCTCGAACCATGAAAAATACGGCCGACGTAGACGACACATGGATTCCTACCATGTCAGAGTGGTTGAGAGATGCTCAAGGCCTCTTAAGCAGCATGGCCAGTAATTATGATATGTCGAGGCTTACCCTTGGCCAAGCAGCTGCCATTTCAGCTACACTACTGGCCGCATATGCGGCGTACTTGAACGCTGGCAGGCTATCAGTAAGAGCTCTGCCCTTGACGATCATCACCATTGCATATGGCGTGATGATGTTTGCCAGTAGCTACGTGGAAGAGGAGCACCACTTCTGGTACTATGCAACGACAGCTTGGCTCGCATTCATCAGCAACAAAGGCTTCCATGGAGCCTCGAAGTCTGCAGTAGGGCAGGCAGTGGCAGTCGCTACCGTCGCCACGGTCACCCGAATCATCAGAGCCTGGAACCAAACAGGCCAGAAGTTCGCCGGAGAGCCTGATATTGTCAAGACCTTCATCGTCACCGAGCCAGTGCGTCTCTGGGCTCTCATCAGCATCACCTACCTCTGGATCCACCGCACACTTCTCCAAGGGTTTGACGGCCTGCCCGCCTCCCTCGCCGTCTTCGGGAGCACAACCGTCGTCCTCGCCGGCTTCACGTTCAAGCTCGCCTTCACCAACGAAGACGCGCCCGAGCTCGTAACCGGCTTCGCCCGGGCCCTCGTGGGCGTCACGGAGGGCATCTCGCTCGTCTCGCGCGCCCAGGCGGTCTTCGTCGGGCTGGGTCTCGGCGCCGCGTGCGTGGTGTACTTCGTCGCCGCGGGGAGGAAGGTGTCGAGGCGCTCCTCGGCCGTCGAGACGCTGCACCACCTCTACACGCTGCTCGCCATGACGCAGTCCCGCGCGACCAACATCCCGCTCTTCCTCCTCTTCGACGTCCAGTACAAGTTCCTCGCGGCGCAGGACCTCTCCCTCGCCGAGCTGTCGACCACCTCCCTCCTGCTCCAGTACATGTCCTTCTTCGCGCTGGGGGGCACAAACGCCATCTCCAGCGTCGACCTGTCCAGTGCGTACAACGGCGTCCGCGACTTTGACGTCTTCACCGTCGGCCTGCTCACGTTCATCAGCAACTGGGCCGGCCCCCTGTACTGGGTGTCCGCCACGAATGTGCTGCTGGTGCGGAAGAGGAAGGCTGGTGTCGAGACCGGCGTGTATAGGCGCCACGTGACGCTGTTGACTGTGTTCGCGGCTGCGAGTGTGGGCTCCGTGATGGCGGCGTGTACCGCGCTGAGGACCCATTTGTTCATCTGGACAGTGTTCTCGCCCAAATACCTTTATTGCATGGCATGGAGTCTGGGGCAGCATCTGGCCGTAAATGTCGGACTGGGCGGTCTCTTGTACTGGTTCGGCTCGAGGCAGTGATCCAATCCAGGGTGCCAATAGTCACGACCCAAAGAGCATGCGGGTTAACTCGGAAGCCCAAACCGGACCAAAACCAGTGCAGATAATCGGCCCTGCGCTAAATGCGAGTGCGAGAGGCTGTAGATGTTTAATGTATTCATAAATTCAAATTGCGTTTCTCATCAATACAGGATAGGACCTGTTCCCCGCCCCGAACGAAGTATAGCTGCAACCAATCCATGATCCAAACACCCGTAGGCAGGTACACACTTAAGGAAGAAAATTCAGAATACCGTAACGCGAGTTCGCCCAGACTACCTCAGCTCATAATAGTGTCGCCATCATCGTCTAGCAGCTCGCTCACCAACGAGTCTCCGTCTCCGTCCCCGGCTTCCGTTACATCCTCAGACTTAGGCTTGACCGTATCGTTGCTATCGTCGGCCTCCAGCCTCGACTCGTTGTCCTCATCTTCTTCCTCCTCCTTGATCTGCGGTTCCTGGCCGACCATCGTCCTGTCCTCGGCCGCCGGCTCTGGCGCCAGTGACACACTACGGCTGGCGGTAGACCTTCGGAAGCCTGCCTCCTTCTGTTGGTCGAGGTTGTTGACGATCTTGCCGAGACTGACGTGGATCTTGTACAGGGCGTTGCGGCCTGTGGTGTCTGAGATGAGGTTCGTTTCCACGGCATCAGAGACCTCGGCGTAAAGCTCGCGTAGCTTCTCCTCGGTCGAGGCGGGCGAGATGTACAGCTTGCCAAGGAGGGCCGCGACCACTTTCTTCTCTTCCTCTGTGATCGCAATTGTGTCAGTGGTCATGTAAAGATGATCCCAGGACATGTATTATGCACTCAAGGCACTTACTGCTGCAGTTGGAATCCAATCTCTCCAACACATTCCTTGCGAACTCAAGGTGGACGTCACCGTTGACGTTCGTCTTCTTCTCTGCGTCAGTACCCACATCAGGAGAGTAACATTTCCGTGGATCCGTCCAATCCACCAAGCAAGCTCCAATGGTCGATAAGCTGACCATCTCATCGTCGACATCTGCATCATCGTCCTCCAGGCCTTCCCTGACGTTGTACAGCGCATGCAAGGCATCGAGTGCTACTGATCGCATGAGATCCTGGTTCTCAGTGCGAGAGTAACAGAACACTGGCAGGAAATAGTTGAGCGCCTGTCGGACACTCTGGTTTTGCGAGCTTGCTGGCTCAAAATAGGCAATAACAAGTGTCTTGAGCAGTTCAGCAGATGCGTCAATGTCTGTGACGACACGTCCGAGGAGGAGCTTCGATGCTGCGATGGTGGCAACAGCCTGCACTTCGGGCGATTTGGCGCCTGATCTCAGAGCCTTGACGTAGACTTTCAAGAGATTGGGGTTGTTCGACAGAAGCTGAGATCCATGGACGTTGAGTATATCTGTGAGGATGTGCAGCGCTGTGATCTGTAGAGCGGTATGGCCCTTGCTGAAAAAGTGCATGAAAAGCGTCAGGTTTTCCTCGGCCAGCGACCTATCAAGCAAGGAGCAAAGACCCAAGCATAACAGACCACGCTCACGCACAGGCGCTTCGTGACTGCGGACGGCTGGGACCACCAAGTTGTTCAGCATAGACACCAAGTGGTCATTCTCCTGCAGGCTACCGGCCACGTTGGTCAGCATGCACTGCACAATATGAAGACACTTCATGTTGATGACGATCTCCTTGACTGCCTTGGCATGAGCTTCCTCTTCTGTCAAATCGCTGTCCTTGTCGTGCTTTGAGCTCTTAGCGGATTCTTCGTCTTCGTCAACCTCAGATTGAGCAGAGTGAAAGCTCTCGTCATCGTTGGGCTCGTCCAGGATCGTATCATGCACGTCTGCCACGGCTTCGAGAACGACGCTGCAAAACTCGCGCTCGCCCGCATTGTCGGGTGCACAAATGTCCCGGAGGACGTTGACGGTGAGTTTAGTAACCTCGTCCGGGAGTTCAGGAATCGAGAGCGTTTGTCGGAGCAAGGAGAACATCTTTCTGCGGCCGACTTCATCGGAATAGTCGAGAGTCAGGGCAATGTGCAACAGTTGTTCCACGATGAACTCTTGCTCCACAGTGTCCTCCTCGTCCTCTTCATCCTCGGGCTCCTCGCGCTGCTCTATCCTCTTCAATGCATCTGTGAGAACCTTGACGTATCGTTCGAGGTAGAAACCCAGCTTGGTGACCTCGGGCAGCTTCTCTTCGATCAACTCTTCGTATTTGCCATTCCCCTCGTTTCTGCAGAACTCGTTGAAACTCCGAGCCATGAATACAGACTCGGCAGAAAGAGTATCCCAGAAGTTGTCATCGAACGTGACAGCTTCCCGGTAGTCCGGCCGTCCCTCCCAGAAGCCCCTCATAGCCTCGAGGCCGACGCCGTTCTCAACACCGGAGTTGACCACGTCGATACGCTCAAGAAGTTCAAGCAGACCGTCGAAGCTGGGAGCCGGCAGCTCAGTAGGTTGCCCATCCTCGTTCAATGGCGGTGCACCGGCGCAATCCTCGATCCATCGCTCACGGAAGAGTTTGCCTGCCGCCTTACGGACAGTCTCATCTCGGTCCCTGAGACCCCAACGCAGGAGCTTTTCTCGCATGGAAAGTGACAGATGCCTGAAGTCGCCAAGGGCGGGCAGGAGACGAGAATATACAGCACGACGGGTCATGGCGTCCTGGTCTCGGGCCCTTTCCAGCAAGAATGGCAACGTATTCGGCAATATCGGTAGGTTGACAAGCAGCGACCTCCGGACATCTGCACTTGGGTCATTTTGAAGCACCTCGAGGAGCTTCTCCAGCAAGCCGCTCGCCTCGTCGCCATCGCTGTCGGAGTTGGCCTCAGCCTCGATCTGGTTTCCTGCCAAACGGCCGAGACCAAGGACCGCCTGGGCACGGATCATGGCCTCCTTGTCGCGAATCCTCTTGAGTAGACCATACCTTAGTTTCTGGAAGAGGTCGTCATCGATGGCGTCGAGAGAGTTCACGATGTGAGCGATGAGTTGAGTCGAGCGATATCTGACAAACTTGTCCTTGGCCATCATCAAAGGCAGAATAGCATCCATAAGCCTTGAGGTCAGCCTCGTGCTTGGTGTCTCAGGCATTGTGCTTGCATCCTCATCGACGTTGCCTACGAGTTCATTGTCCTTGTCGATGGAGTGTCGCATAAACACGCCAACGAACCGGATTGTCCTCTCGCCAACGGCCTCGCTCTTCCTGACGGGCATGACGCGCAAAACACACCGAATGAACTCCGTGTTGAAGTCATCTTCGTCGAAGTCGCCGGCGGTGGCCTTCTTTGCACTAGTTGGTTCGTAGCAGCATGCCTCCTGTAGCTTGCGCAGCGTGACAGCCGATTTCCTGTGTGTCGCGGTATTCCTCTGAGCCTCGCGAAAGACCGCGGCTACCTGGGTTCGGAGTTCATTGTCGGGGGATTCCTCGGGGACGTCGAAGGCGGCGGATGATGCACGCGATGCGGCAGTGGATGTGCGGGCGGTCGAGTTGGCGGTCGAGTTCCTCGTCGACGCGCGCCCCGATCGTGTTGACGTGCGAGGGGGCATGGCTGTTGGACTCAAAACAATGAAGTGAAGCTATGCAGGAGTGGAGTGGGCATTCAGATCGTTGCGGATAGAGGGTCGCTAGATTAGTAAATAATTAAGTACTGGACGATAGCACATTTGAATTGGTCGGATGAGTATGCGCACGTAAACAGGGTGGCCTGTGACGGATTCGACACACCCTTCTTTGCTCCTCAATCTCTCTTGGCTCGGAGTCGCGGTCGAGATCTGCTCGTTCTTGTTGTGTCAACATAAGAATGCGGGCGCGGGTTACCCCGGCAAGTCTCACTGCCGATAAGCTAGCGCAGGTTCTTATCGGGAAAAGTTTCTGGGCCCGCTACCCTGCTCGCCCAAGCTTTTCCCTCTCCTCTTGCAGTCAAGACACCATTTTAGACAAAAATAATATTCGAGGTCCAGACAAGCCCAAAAATGGCCAAATCAACGGGCCAGAAGAGGCGCAGGGAGGCCGAAGCCGATCTCGAACACCAGGGCACCGCAACGAAGACTCAGGATGGCCCGCCGTCCAAGAAGAGCCGTGTCGAGGAGCGAAGGTCCCTCTTCGTGAGGTCTCTCCCGCCCTCAGCGACGGCCGAGTCCCTGACCGACTTCTTTTCGCAACATTACCCTGTCAAACACGCCACTGTCGTTATCGATCCGAAGACCAAGGAATCCCGTGGCTATGGATTTGTCACGTTTACCGACGCCGACGATGCTGTGGAAGCCAAGCAGAAGCTCAACAACGAGCTACTTGGTGGCCGCCGCATGAGATTAGAGGTGGCCGAGCCGCGACACCGAGCAGGCGGCGACAGCGCTGCCAAGTCTCACATCGCAGAGGAGAAGAAGAAGCGGGAGGAGGAAATGGCAGAGGCCAGGAAGGCTCCCAAGCTCATCATCCGAAATCTGCCCTGGAGCATCAAGAGCTCGGAACAGCTCACCAAGACCTTCTCCAAATATGGCAAGATCAAGTTCGCGGACCTGCCAAACAATAAGGGAAAGCTCAAGGGATTCGGTTTTGTGACCTTCCGTTCAAAGAAGCATGCGGAGCGGGCAATGGAGGAAATGAACGGCAAGGATGTCGATGGAAGGACCATTGCCGTGGATTGGGCGGTCTCGAAGGATGAGTGGCAACAACAACAAGGTCAAGAGCAGGATGACGAGGAAAAGGACGAATCGAAGCCCAAATCTAAGAAGTCCAAGAAGGAAAAGGCCGATGAAGACGAAGACGAGGAGATGAAAGACTTGAACGAGGAGGACCGCGACCTTGCCATTTTCATGAAGAAGATGGAAGACTTCGATTCCGAGGACGAAGACGACGAGGAAGGCGGAAAACTTGAGGACGACGACGAAGATGACGAAGAAGAGGATGAGGATGAGGATGTGGACGAGGACGAGGACGAGGATCTTTCAAGCGATGCAGATGAAGAAACGGTGGAGGAGAAACCCAAACGTCTCACGGATAACTCCACGACAGTCTTTATCCGCAATCTGCCCTTCACGGCTACAGACGAGTGCCTGAAGGAGCACTTCGAGAAATTTGGCCACATCAGGTATGCCAGAATTGTCAAGGACAAGGCAACCGAGCGCCCCGCTGGCACTGGCTTCGTTTGTTTCGTCAAGGAGGACGAATTCAAGGCTTGCTTGAGGAACGCTCCACGGCAACGACAACCCGTCAAGACTTCCAGACACTCAGTGCTCCAAGACGAGACTGTCGACACAGATGGCCGCTACACTCTGGACGGACGTGTTCTATCGGTGGCTCATGCAGTGAGCAAAGAAGAGTCAGCTCGGCTCACGGAGGCAGGTCCTGCGGCCCGCAAGGGACAAGAAAAGGACAAGCGGCGCCTATACCTCCTCGCCGAAGGCACTATCCCGAGCAGCTCTCCTCTTTACAAGCAGCTCTCCCCGACGGAGGTCAAGCTTCGTGAGCAGAGCTTACAGCAGCGAAAGAAGCAGGTGCAGAGCAATCCCAGTCTGCATTTGAGTATGACGCGACTGGCAATTCGCAACCTGCCGAGGAACATGTCCTCCAAGGAATTGAAACAACTCGCCCGACAAGCCATCGTCGGCTTCTCTGCGGATCTCAAGGCCGGCAAGCGCGCGCCACTGTCCAAAGAAGAGCTCGCGCGAGGAGGAGCCGAGGACCGCGAAGCTGAGCACCGTCGCAAGGAGAAGGGCGTTGGCGTTGTCAAGCAGGCAAAGGTCGTCTTCGAGACTAGGGACGGCAAGAAGGTGGACGAGTCGACTGGTGCAGGTCTCAGCAGGGGATACGGATTTATCGAATACTCCAGTCACAGGTGGGCTCTCATGGGTCTCCGATGGCTCAACGGCCACCCGCTCAAGAACGAGGCGGGCAGGACGGTGCGAGTGATTGCGGAATTTGCGATCGAAAATGCACAGGTCGTGAGCCGGAGGAAGGCAAATGAGCTGAGGGCCAGAACCAAGCAGGCAGAGGCACAGGAAAAGGGGGAGCAAGACAAGAAGCAAGGACGCAACGACGTCAAGGGCAAGGCGGGCAAGTCAGGCAAGGCGTCTCAGGCGTCGGCTGATGCTGAAGACAGTGAGAGCGAGGGCGAGGCGTCCAAGAAGAAGGACGCCAAGGAGAAGCTGGCGCAGCGGCAGAGGATCATCGGGCGGAAGAGGATGGCTCGCAAGAACAACAAGGGTCGCAAGGGTTAGCTGCATCTTTTGATATGTGAGGTGTGGACATTCCGCGTTCGAACTCGCTCGAGATACCACTAAAAGTCAAGATTTCAATTAATCCAGGCACCATTTGTTCTGTCTGATATCACAGTTTTGAATCCCTTCTTGACTTGGCACTGTCGAACCTCTTGCCTTCGTCATCCTGCTCCTTAACAGTCAAATCGGGCAACTCCATCGGCATAATCCTCCTCGGAGTGCTCCCCGGGACGACCGAGTACTTGGAGAAATCGGTCACGCCCGCATGCTCCCGGAGAAAGTCCTCGTCAAGCAGCAGCTGCCCATTCACCACCGACGCCGGAGCCCCGAGGATGGCCAGTATGGCATCAGAAAAGATAGTCGGCCTGCGCAGGTCCCTCTCCTCGTCCGGGTTGCCCCGCGTGAACTGCGCCGTGGCGGCCGACTCGATAGACACGGCCGGCCAGATACTCGTGACGGCCATGCCGCCCTCGCCGTTGCGCACCAGCCCCTGCCTCTCAAAGTCCATCGCCAGGCCCTTGGTCAGCACGCTCATGCCCACCTTGCCCATGGCGTACGCCGTCTTGCCCCTGAAGAAGCGGCTGTAGATGGGCGGGCTCACGATGACGATCCTGCCGCCCGCGGAGCTCCTCTTCAGGTGTGGCAGGGAGGCCTGCACCGCGCCGTAGAGGCCCTCCGGGTTGACGCGCTGCATCAGCTGGAAGCGCTTCATGGGGCTGTCTTCGACCGAGGCCCACCATATCGCCCCGGGGTTGTACACGAGCACATCAAGGCGGCCGTATCGCTGGGGTTGTGGGCGTCAGCTACTTTGGCTTGGAGATTTAGGATAATATTCATGCAGACCTTGAGGGTCTTGTCGACCAGGTCCTGTAAGCTGGCAGAGTCCCGGACATCAACTGCAAAAGCGGCCGCCTCGCCGCCCGCCTCCTTGATTTCTCGTTCTACTGTGCTGATGGTAGACTGGGGCGAGTTAGGGCCTGGTGGGAAGGCAGTCTTGGGAGAGTAGGCGTCAGATGTTGACTTGGCGGCTACGACGACTGCAGTTGGGAGAGAGAGAAAGAAGTGTCAGCACCTGGCTAGATTTTCAGGTTTGGTGAGGCTCCTAGGCTTTACCAGAGTATTCATGTCTTGCCAAATCAATGGCGATCTGCCTTCCTATCCCTCTTGAAGCCCCAATTACAAGGGCCACAGGTTTCGACTTAGACATGGTGACGATAGTTGTAGATTGGTTGTGGCCCAGCTTGAGACGATGGATTTATTTCATTGTTGGAATCTGAGACTTGGACATCATAGCTTACATTAAATGACTTGGCTGAGGACCCAGAGGTGTATGAATGATAGACACTATCGAAAGTTAAAGAGGCCCTCGGTACAGTTATGGATTACTGATCGTCTGGGGAAGCCGTGGGGTTGTGTTTGGGGAGCCGAGCAGGTGTCCACCGTCCCATCGAACAGCCGAGGCTCGTCACTGGAGTATTTGGGCTAACATGCACGCCCTCCGCAACTACTTGTCAAGATATCGATCACGCAATTCAGCCCTGATTATAGAGACCCCGACAAGTTCGAAATAGCTTTCAAGCATCATGGGAGGCCGAATCGATTGCTATATCGACATTGGTAAGAGCCAAGAGTTCTGCAGCGACTTACAAGATGGTCTGACTATGCACTCTCTGCGCTCCGTGGCTGACGACATCTCGTCTCGCAGCGTCCTTTTACAGCTACCTCGGTTTCGTATACCTAGTTGAGAACCTTAAAACTCTCGAGTCTCATGGCGTCCAAGTAGAGTAGGTTGACCGATATCCGGCTATAGAAAAGCATAGCTCACCAAAGGTCTCCTTAGGTTCCACCCCATCTTGCTCGGCGGCATTATGGCGAAGTCGGGTATGAGGCCACCAGCTCACTGCAGTGCAATGGCCTGAGCAAGTAACATATGAATCGTTTTCTCCAAAGCTGACTCCCGTTCTCCTTGAAGGAAATAACCCACCATGGTTCAATAAATCAAAGGCGAGGTATGGACTCTACGAGGGCAGGAGGGCAACTGCCCGCGCAGGGAAACCAGAAATCCAGTTCCCCGAGGATCTCATGCCAATGAGCCACACTGTTCTTGTGAGCCCCAACATTAGCAGTTTCTAATCATGAAAGACATACAATCTGACCAAACTCGCAGCCATTGCGGGCTCTCCACTATATCAAAGCCAACTACCCACGCGAGGTATATCACGCCACATGGGCCCATCTGTTCCAGAGGTTCTGGACACCTCCCAACCTCAACCTCACCAAAGTGGACGTCTTGGCCAAGGTTCTCTCAGAATTTGAGCAGTTCTCGCCTGAGGAATGCGAGCAGATACTAGCCGCGGCGAAGTCACAGGAGGCCAAGGACGCGCTCACCAAGGCAACGCAGTCGGCCCTCGACAAGGGAGCATTCGGCGCACCCTGGCTGTGGGTGAGGAACGACAAGGGCGAGGCTGAGCCCTTCTTTGGTAGCGACAGGTATGTACCCTCCCCGCGCCGATCGTCCTGGGGATCTTCGTCGAGCGTCCAACCTGACATTTTATAACCAAGGTTCCATTTCATATACAAGTATCTCGGTCTGCCTCATCAGGACATCGCCCTGTTGCCGCCAGGAGCCAGGTCCAAGCTGTAGCAAAGATGGTCGGATATGCAGGTCATGTAGCATAATCAAGCGATTCTTCTATTTGCAAATTGGGGTATCTCTAGTTTTTGACAATTTCCAGCGCCGCTCGTAATCCATGACAAACATTCCCATCTGAGGACCGTTGCTGCGTACACCGTCTGGAGCAAATAACAACATGGCCCGCCTCTCACACCTTGGAAGCAATCCTGACCCGCCTCGCCTCCTCCTCCCTCCTCGCCTCGCTGCGAGCAAGGAAGTCCTGCCTGTCGGCGAACGCCCCCTTCGCCCGGCCGGCAAGCGCCAGCTCGTCCTTGATGCCCTCCTTGTCCACGAACCCGGCCCAGTCCATGCGCGACTTCTCGACCGTGTTGAGCTTCTTGGCCTTGTCCTGCCTCGCCTGCAGCCTCACCGCCATGCCCAGGTTCAGGTCCGCCCGCTGGCCCTGCTCCGCGCCCACGGGCTCGAAGGACGAGCGGAACGCCTTGCGCGGCATGCGCTTGTCCGGCTGGTCATCCTCGCCGGCGGCGTCGCCGTTCGCGTTCTCGCCCTGCGAGGCGAGGTATAGCCTTGCCTCGGCCGAGTCGCGCTGCACGAGCTTCTCTTCCGTATGGACCTTGCCGGCGAAGTTGTACGTGCGCTTGATCTTGATCATCTCGCTGGGGTCGCTGTCCTTGCCAGTCGCCGCTTGGGCATTCGACGACCCAGAATCACCCGGTGCTGCTGAAATATCGCCATTCTCGCCTTGTGAGGTTAATTGGAGCTGTTGCTTTGTAGGTACAACTGGCTCGGCTGTCATCGAGGCCCACAGTGCATCGACGTCGATGGTCACAGGCCCACTGGCTGCTTGGATCTTGCGCTCTGCTTTTCTGTACGGTGTATTGAGTCAGTTTCTGGTTCCATAGCCGGTACATAGTTCGTACAGAGACAGAATACAGGTTGACAGCACTTACTCTACAGCGCGCATGCTCCGAGTCTTGATCAAGCCGCCCTCCCCGCCCTCATCTTCGTCGTGTTGTGCCTGACGGCTCTTCTTCTGCTTTTTCTTGCCCTTCCCGATGATCGCCTCGTCACCCGAATTTTCGAAGCCCGCGTCCTCTGCGTCGTTGCCGTCGCCAGCCTGCGGTTGTCTCTTCCGTTTCACGGGCGCTGAAGCACCAGCATCGCCGATAGCCTCTTCATCGTCGTCAGAGGATGCGTCGCCTTGCTCGGGTGCTTCTTCTGGTGCAAAGTCTGAATCCTCAGACGAGGCGTAGTCCTCATCGTCGATCGTGGGTTCATGCGACATTTTGGAACTGAATGGACCAAATCGAGAGTGGCGGGTCGAAGGCAGTCGCGTGTAAATCTGAGCGCGCATCGAATTGGAGGTTGTCAGATGGACGCAGACCACATTGATCAACAGAGACCTGGGTATGCGCCTATCCAGGCTGTCCCCACCTCCAGGGCTGATTCCAACACTTTTTCTTCAGACCCTGAATCACCACTACCACCAAG
>JACBFG010000015.1:1797494-1825765 GCA_013435955.1 Diaporthe sp. HANT25 | reverse complement strand
ACACCCAGACCCAAGACACCCAGACCCAAGACACCCAGACCCAAGACACCCAGACCCAAGACACCCAGACCTAACACACCCAGACCTAATACCCAGCCCTCATGCCAATGTGGGTGTGTTAATAAGTGAAACGGTAAATTAGCCATGAGCGTGTGAACATCTGGCATAGATTAGTGCCGACTACATAGGTATCTACCGGTGTACCCTCCGTTGTTGCAGGTGCGAATCTCTAACTTCAATCCTTTTGGTTGACCCACAAAACTTTCTCCTAGGCTCTACCAAATAGTGATAGCAAATGTGTTGTCACAGCCAATACGGGTTGAGTTTAGTGTCGAAGTCTTAGTCTCCTTCAGCCTCATTCTCTCGGTAGTGCCAGAACTACCGATAGCGTCCACAGGTATCGGCAGCAAGCTCTGATCACACGTCAACAACTCTGACACTGAGTGAGTAATGTAATTTGTGAAATTCAAAATATATACATAGATACTTGGTTATGACACAAGCGAGAGTTCGGGGTATCTTTGAAAGCAACAGAAAATCAGGCTCAGGCCAGCGACCGTGTCCGAAGTGCTCCACCACAACATCGTCATCAACTTTGCGGAAGTATCAAGGGAAAACAATGACCTCAGAGCGAAGCTATCGTGGTATCGTCAACCATGCAAGGTAACAGTACCACCAGAGATACTCATGTCAATGGTGTGCATGCATCTCAGGTTTGAATTCGGACAGTTGGCGTGGAAGAGCAGGGAGTCCCCCTGCGGCGTGGCCGTGGCCCCACCGGGGGACTGGAGGCCGAACGCGCCGGAGGCCAGCAGCTGGCCCCTCCGCGTGTAAGGGCCGGCGATGTTGTTCGACGTGGCGTACTTGACGTCGTACTTGGGGTCCGTGAAGCAGTGGCTGCTGTAGAAGAGCACGTAAGGGCCGTCAGGGGTGCCGATGATATTCGGCGCCTCCACCAGCGGGCCGTCCTCGTCGATCCGGTCCAGGATCTGCACGGGTGAACCAACGGGTGTCGTCCAATCGTTGACGTTCATCTCCTGCAGCATAATGGGCGTCGAGTGTATGGGTGCCACCCCGTTATTGCAATCACCACCATTACCAACGGAATTCCCATCCCTGCATTCCGTCAGCCGCTTGCTCTTCTTCTTATGGGTAAAAATTCAGCCTTGCTTGGAACTTACTCCTTGTATACGATGTAACGCTTGTTGTTCACTTGGTCGTAGAACGACGAGGAGTCGATTGCCCCACCAGTGCTTGCGATGTCGGGACAGATCGCAGGGCCACCCTGCGGCGTGTAAGGGCCCTCGATCTTGCTTGACGTGGCGATACCAACACAGTGGAAGGGCTCATTGCCCTTTAGTGCCCCAGAGTAGGTCATGATGTACTTGTGGTCTCCCTCTGGCGGCATCCGCTTGACGTCAGGCGCCCAGTTGTTGGCTCCTGTGGTCCAAGACCCGCTGTTAGGCAGAGCGTCGTGGCTGATGACAGTCCATGGCCCATCTGGAGTGTCGGCCACAGCCACTTGGATGTTGTACCCGTTGCCATTGGTTGCAAACGCATACCACTTCCCGCCATCAGATGGCCATGCCTTGATAATAATGTTAGATAATCTTGTGAGCCACACAAGGAAGGAGCCAGACTCACTTGTTCCAACGAAGGGTCAGGGAAGTCATAAGTCTGGCCATTAAAGGCGGCAGTTATGGCCCTCTTGTTGTGGAACCTGCCTCCGGGCAAGACGGGGGAAGCAGCGACATGGCACAGCAGTGAGGCCAGGAGACCCAAGGCTGCGATACCACGGAAGGACTGCATGGCAAGGGAAGTGTAGGCTGCCGAAGCAGGAGTGCAACAAGAGTAATGGAATAAGTGAGACCGTATGAGACGGGGATGCACAAACTATGGTCTGTGTGATATGAAGATCGAGCCTGTTTAAGTAGACGTTCTGGACATGTCTCGAGGATCTAGGAACCCGTCTGATGATGCCAGATGAGGACGACAAGGCGCCTTTTGTAGTACAGCGCCATCGCCCTATTCTCGCAGCCACGCCTGGTCTCGTGAGGCATATGGTTACTTCTTCAATGACGGCAGGCTTGGGAAAGGCAACCAGCCAGCCCTCCATTGCCGATCCGACTCTTGTCAGTCAGCCTGCAGGAGGTGGTAGCGATGGCATCGCCCCAGTCCACTGGACCAACGTCTCATCCCAAGCGCACTTGGCCGGATGTGCGCGTGGCCCGGTGCGACTGCCGTCGACGACAAGGGCAATGCGGCCAATGGGGCGGCCATGACCTTGAGGGAAAATAAACTGTAGCGTGCCTCGCAGGAGTGGACGAAGGGGTCTGGCGGTGGGTCGGCACCCAAGGAAGCCGGCTCTGCTCGCATGTGCGAAGAGGAGGTTGCCTTGTTACTCGGCATGAGTCCGCAAGAGACTGCAGGGCTACTTTGCCTCGCATAGTCGCGTGGCAGAGATCTGCTAGTCTCGTGGCTCTCCGCAAAATCAGGACTCGCTAGAGTAGGATTCGCAGGGCTGAGTAGTGTAGCTGCGTTGGATCTGAGCGATGGATGTACTTTTGTACACACCGGCATGCTGAATATAACCAACAAACCCAGCTCTGCCGTCATGGATCCCCAGAACAGCTCGCGGCTGTCGTCAACGGGCAAGCGGCCGCCGCTGGTAGACTTTGACGCTCACCTCCCACATGTTGTGGACTCAAAATCTGACTGCCTTGCTCAAACTGCCTGGGTTTCAACTGCAGAGCTGACCCGCGCAGGATTCGTTTCCACCCAAAAAAGGCATCCGGCATTGGGCTCTCGGCTGGGACTGGGACTGGGCGATGACGGTGTGGAAGTCCGCAGAAATCAAGCCTCTCTGCCCAGTCCGGCGACTAGACGAGGTCCGGCGTGGTGACAGGACGCACAAGGGCGCCTCTCCCGATGAGTGGGCGCGGGAGGCACATGGCGCGCCATGACTTGTCGGATCGCTCTTCGGGACGTCGAATCACAGGCCGTGCCATGCGTCGTACTTCTGCTCGCAAGCCTGCCAACTTACTCTCACTCGCATCTTGTGCGCGATGCGTCAGAGGGCCCGATGCGACGCTGAGATGCCGTGGGGGCCGCACAGGTGACTGACTGCTCTGTCGTTGGGCCTGTGCTGTCTCCATCCCCACCGGCTATGGTAAGTGTCACTACCAGGGTGCTGTATTCGTGCCATGTCGTTGTTTGTGGGTTGGTTCCGGCGTTGCATCCGATGACCTACGCCAAGATTGGCGAGCTGCAAAATTTCCGAGGGCGCTCTGCCTTGCCGGTATTTGGGCTCCTGTCTTAAAAAAGGGCCTAATAGCTCCATTCCTGCAGTGGGCCCTTGCCGTGCCGTGCCATGCCATGCCATGCTTTACTACTGTGCGTATATGCTGTGCATTTGGTATTCCCGGTCGCCGGCCGCCTGCTTGCCTGCAGTATTCCCGGTCCTACATTGCATATAGGACAAGCCACATGTTCTCGCTTCCAGATTGTTCTGCAGAGAAATAAATGAATCTTGGTCCATCTTGGTCCTTGACCGCTGACCCGGGAGACGGGGTGACCCCAGCGAGCCCATCAACACGTCGATCACTTGGAATACTCACACTTAGGATGAACCCAGACTGCCATTTAAGCTTATGCAGTCGAACTCACATCTCCAGGCCTCGCCCGGGCCAGTCACGGCCGGTGGACCGCACTCTGCAGCGAGGACGGCATTCATCTAGTCCGGCTAACATGGCCCGACATGTGGGGCCTTTGCTGCAGCCCGGCCTGCAATATTATGCTTGACCTTGACTCTGCCGTGCCCGTCCTGCCGTCGAACACGTCCCCTACTCAGGACACAACAGTTTCTGGAAACTATCCTCGTGCCCTGGCCCTCCTCCATGTTGTGCGCCCCTTTGACTCTCGCCATGTCAGCACCCTACCCCAACCTGTCAACCCCCCCCTCCCCCCTCAAGGCTGCCAATAAGGCGCTGACATATCGACCGCCGATCACTTCAAGCCACTCATGACGGGGTGGATCATCCCTCGTGACATCCTGTTTTGTCGGTTGGGTAGCATTCGAAGAGAGACATCGCTCCTTTACCGACTTTGACTCGAGCACCACATTCCCCCATACTGGGGTCATTTGTTCAGCCACCCACGGCAACGACTCGGGGCCGCGGATAGGCACGGCACCTCTGCAGGAGCACACCGACCTCCGAACCGCCTTTCAAGCCACTCGCTGAGATTGCTTGTTGTGACTAAAACCATCCCGCCCCCCCGGACGTGGGCACGGCCACAGCCAGTAGTTCAGGTCCCTGCACCAACACCAGGAACCGCAGCAGCCATCTTCGACGGCAGGCCGGAGGGGGGCGTGACCTTGATTCAGGCGTCATAGCGCCGGCAGTCTTGCTGCCAGGTCATGAGATGACCAAGATTTCTCTCCAGGAGACCGGAGATTGTGCCGGATTGTGGGTTGGCATTTAATATCCTTGAACCATGAGTATGCGCCCCAGGGAACGCCAGCGGGGCTTACGTTGGTCGTGGTGGAGATCAGAAGTGCAATATCTCTGCCTCTATTGGAACTGGTGGCAGCTGCGGTCATCATCTCCTCTTCTTGGCCAGAAAGGTCTGCAATGTCTTGCATCCATCAATCTGAGTCGTCCGGCACCCCTGTCTTCTTTAGAATAGCAAACACCGAGACACCGCCGATGTGAATTCGTTGTTGCCAGTAGCCTCGGTGCCTAAGACGGCGAGTGGAATCATCAAGGTTCGTGGAGGTGAGAATGCTCTGTGCTGGGATTTCGTGTTATTTGCGACCATATGGCGATCTTGAATTATATAGAAGTTTAGGAACATGATCGACACGTCAAAATAGATTAGATCTATGATAAAGTTAGATATCCATCTAAGTGGGTTGTAGTAATGCAAGCAGCAGAGATCAGGCTAAATTGCACATGTGGTGATAAGGTAATCTCAGACATTCTGGTCGCAAGGTAACTGAGGATCTAGTTAGACCTATAAGATGCAACGCAAATAAACCAACTCTAGGTTCATCAGATACCGAATGGGAAAAATGAGGATCAGATACGAATTCTGCAAGAAACGTCAGAGGCATGTGTAACTCGCCGAACAGCTAGGCCAATACAAAAGGAGTCCACTTCATTCAAGCCACAGATGACAGGGATATACGGCTGCAAACTACAAGAGTCTGCGTACAAGTGACATCTATATCAATAGAAATATCAGGATAGAGATGAGGGAAGAGCCTTCTCTTGTGAGAATACTAGGTCCTGACTTGTAAAGCCTCAAGTGTCTGTCGTACTTGTATCCGTATGAGTACCCAAGCAAGTAGATATTGCCAAGGTGGGCAAACCAATATCTAGATCTACTAGAAACGGTCCAGACCACAGCATGATGGAATTCGGCTGAACTTGGATTGACCTGACGGGGAAGACAATTGAATATTGTGCGGCAAGCATTCAAGCGGAGCACATATATCGTCATGCGGAAAAGTGTCTTGCATATACCAGCTTCATGCACTCATATATACCTTGGAAAGGACACTGCTCAAGAATGGACCCATTCAGAAGCTGACTTTTCGCAGGGAAGTGCTGACTGGGGCAGATACTGCATAGTCAGGATAGTTCAAGGTCCTTGACTCCACTTGTCTCATGTGCAGCTCTGTGAATCTCAGACATAAAGCATGACGGTTGATCTGACTCACAATTCCCAAGAGCTGATTGGCAACTAAGAGTGGACGTGACTGTTAGAGTGGTTCAGCTGCATTCAACTATAGGATGATTGGTCTAGTTCTGAGGGCACATTCATGCTAGGCATATAATTAGCACAATCTTAAAGCTCGACCCTTGCACTCTCTTGCAGGATGCTGTTTCGGGGGATCACCACCTCTCTCTCCTCTTTATCTTCGAATTTGGCCTTGTTGACGTCCTACGTTCCAAGCACCCACTCATTGATGTCAAGAGGCTTCAACGCAGGGAACGAAGCACTCAAGCGGCCGCCCATGGACATCAGCCCAGCCAGCGAGGCCTCCACGTCGCCAAGAGTCGCCTCCGCCACACCGCTCTTGCTCTTTTGCTCTTCGACGTAGTGGCAATCGGCGAGGAAGCTGCCGTGCTCCGAGGCGGGAAGGGGCCGGGTCCGTTCGAGGTCGAGGGATGCGAGGGCCGACGCGGGACGGACCCAGAGCCCGTCGGGGCCGCGGTAGTTCTGGTAGGCGACGAGGTTGCTCCGGCGCACGACCACGACGTTGGTGGCGGCGGTGGAGCTGTCAATGAAATCGGCTGCGGCCAGTATTCCGTCCTGCGAGAACAAAAGTCAGCTATCTGTCTCATGTCTGGAAGGAACGTCGGGCACCTGCATATGTCTCGTAGTGAACCTTCCGAGGCGTCACTCTCAGGGGAACATTGGCAGACTGGGCTTCGGGAAGTCTCTGGTAGTACCGCGTCATGGTGCCCAGGAGACTCAGGCATTCGGGAACAGCCATGAGGGCAACCAGGACCCGGTAGCCTGCAGTGTGGAACGCGGAGATCAGAGAGGCGAATTCTTCCGGATGGCGGCACGCAGACTCGAGCAGAACATCGATCTTGCGCTGGATGACCCATCTGCTTGCTAGTTCGAGCCATTTGCGGGTATCGGTGCTTGTGGCAGGAGACGCTAGATGGGGAGCAGTCTTGAGGATGTTGAGGTATTCAGGATCTGTTTCAGGGGTGAGCATCTTGACAACCACTGATCTTCGTTCGTCTCATGTGACAGGGGAGAGGTATTCAGGAAACTAACGATAGGTCTTGTAGACGTCGGCGATGAGATGTGCTGGTTGGCGTCCTTGGATTGCACCCAACAGGTCAGCAGCGAGACGAGTCTTGCCGGCTCCTGTTTGTCCCACGACGAAAACGGCAATTGGCTGGACTCCGTCCGTCAAATGACCAACATCCTTCAGATGCGCGAGCTCCTCTTGAACAATGAGGTCGTCGAAAATTTTCTGGCTGACGGTGTCCTCAAGAACGTAGTCGTGCGGTTCCAAAGCAGCTACTGCGAAATCTTTGATGTTTGAAGCCATCATTATCGCAAAGGAGGAAGCTGTTACTTCAAGGTTCGGAATCAATAATATGATGAATAGCGGAACGTGATCGTAGAGAATCTTAAGCAAAGAGGGAGCGCTGAACAATAACAAAGAACTCTAAGATAGCCAGTGACGGCTTCCTGTACATGATATTCTGGAAGGTGTACTGCGGTTGCACATGCAGGATGTCGCTTCCGTTGACATGCTTCAATCGGAAGTGGCTTCCTACACGCATGTACCCAAGTACTTTTCGGTGCCCAGGTGATACAGCGTATGTATTCCAAATGCATGACCAACTACACGGCTATATGAAAGACGATTGAAATAAAGCTCCATCCTATTCCTCTAATTACAATATGTTAAATGTTACAGGCCTTCTGCTTCGAGACTGCGAGTGCCAATCTGAGAGGTGCACTCTTGGAACCTCAATACCTTCTGTCCACGTCGTGCTACTCTAATATACAATTAATTGTTCTAAGATAAAGATAGCATCTGATTCGCGAAAAGTCAGGAACGCGGTTTGGGGGCGAACACGACACGACTGAGCGGCAACGGTTGGCGCGTTCCTAGTCCGAGACATCATACGAACATCCTCTGCAACGAACCCACAACTAGTTAAAGCCTGTCTGACTACTCTGCAGACGGTTCTAGCTGCATTCGCGACTTGTGCTCTTGCCCACGATCTTCTCTGGAGACGATGATCACAATTCGAGTCTAGCAGTGTAGCCTCCAATCATTGGTAGGAAAGATTGCAAGGTGTTTTAATCTGAGCAATCTGGTGGCCGAGAATGACTTGAATCCGAGTCATCACATGAAGAACGCCGATCTCACAAGCTGTAGCTTTAATTCTCCCTCCTCCCTTCCTCACGCGTCTTGGTTACTAGGGGCATATATAGATGGGTGTATATTGCTCGAATCTCAGCTGTGGCCTGTCTCACGGAATGCTGGTTTTGCCCTGTCCTGTCTGCTCCGCGTAGGGTCTTTCACTCTGCGAACTGTGTTTCCTTGGGCCAACTACTGGTTTTTCTCTCTCCTTTTCACAATAACTCTGGCCAATATGGTCTGGAGGCACTCATCCTATCTTCATAGGACTATCCTATGCCTTCCTCTGTTCTGGAAGGCCAGTCTTGCGTTCCCGGAGGAGGTGTGTGAATGGCCAGTTGGTATCGAGAAATGCTCGGACTGTGCTTCAACCAACCTGGCCGATTTAACTTCAGGCTTGGGTTATGGTTTCGGGCCTGATGGCCTGCCTTGTTTTGGCGGCTCAGTTCCAAACTGGGACCAAGGCCCCGGGTCGAATGGGAACCCCGGTTCTCCCCGTCCACCCCCTATACCAACAGCTTCTACCTCGGGTGGCCCATATGGCCCATCAGGCACTCCGGGTCCGGGTCCTCGTGTGTTCTATTTGAGGGCGACTTGGGGGACAGGTGCACCAGATGGGAACGCTCGAGACCAATTCTTCATCAACGATCAATTCCCAGCTCCGAAACTTGAGATAATTCAGGGTGAAGACGTCGAGATATATTACCAAAACGACTCTCCTTTCAATACGACTATTCATTTTCATGGTGGGTTTCTGATACTACGCTCTTATGCAGTGGTAGCGATAGAGGCTGACTATTTCATGCAGGCATAGAACAATACCGTACCCCTTGGTCCGACGGCGTGCCCGGAATCTCTCAGCGTGGTATTCGGCCTGGAGAGTCGTACGTTTACAAATGGAAAGCAACTCAATACGGTTCCTACTGGTATCATTCACACCAGACAAGTCAGATTGATGATGGCTTTTTCGGACCCATCGTTATACACCCTGCCCAAGATCAGCCAACACCGTTTAGCCTGATATCGAGCGACCCCAACACGCTGAGTGCCATTCAGACGGCTGTTGATAATGTGCGCCCGCTGATGCTATCTGACTGGAGCAAATATACTGGTCCGCAACGGCAAGACTTCACCACGAGGTCCGGAATTGTCGACTTGTGCTATGACTCGTTGTTGTTCAACGGGAAAGGAAACGTCCGCTGTTATACCCCGGCGGAGTTGCAAGCCGTCATTAGTCCGGCACAGAGACCCGGATTGTCGCTCGTCAACGCCACGGGCCTCACTGCAAAAGGGTACCCTCCCCATTCATTGAAACTATGTTGTGCTTGAGTTAGTGATCTGACAGCAATATTACAGATGTCTTCCTGCGAGGACTATTTCTCTCCTGGCACCCCGGGTAGTGAAAGACTACTCAGCCTTACCAAGCGATGTGTACGATGTCTGTACCCCTACAACAGGTTCTCGGGAGATCATCGATGTGGTCAAATCCGGAGATGGTGAGCAGTGGCTGGCGCTCGATCTCATTGCGACATTCGGCGTGCTCGCCATTGCGTTCTCAATCGATAGCCACCCGATGTATATCTACGCCGTCGACGGCTCGTTTGTCGAGCCGATACTTGTGGATGCCATCCCGATCCAGAACGGTGGGCGATTTTCCGTTCTGATCAGGCTCCAAGATCTGGGCAACTTCAACGCCAGAGTATCCTCCATCACGGCATCGCAATCCATCAGCAACTATGCTACTATTTCATACCACGAGGCCGGCCAGCCAGCCCCAGACACGCCATCCGTCGCATACATCAACGACATTGGAGCCGCTACCGCTTCAACTGTCACGTTCTTCTCGCAGAAAATGATGAAGGCGTTCCCTCCAGTAACGATTCCCGCAACCGCCGAGAGCACATTCGTTCTCAGCATGATCGTGGCCGGACAGACGTACCTCTGGGCTCTGAACAATACAGTTTACCCCCTGACACACCAAATGGATCCGCCTGTCCTTTTCAACCCACAGCCTTTCATCAGCAACAACGTCACCATCTCCACGCTGAACAACACCTGGGTCGACCTCGTCTTCGTCACCGCGACCTGGCCTCAGCCACAGCACCCGATGCACAAGCACGGAGGCAAGATGTACCTGATCGGGCAGGGTACCGGCCCCTTCCCCTACGCAACCGTGGCCGAGGCGGCGCAGGCCATCCCGGGCAATTTCAACTTCGCTAACCCTCCCAGGAGGGACACTTTCGCCACGGCCGCCACGACCAACCAGTCAGCCTGGCTGGCGGTCAGGTACTACAGCAACGACCCGGGAGCGTGGCTCCTGCATTGTCACATCTCGTCGCACTTCGACGGTGGCATGTCGGTGGCTATTCAGGATGGCGTAGATGCCTTCCCTACTGTGCCCCCCGAGTACCTGTACTTTTAAACTCGGGGGAACGATTCAACTTTTGGGAGTAGGATGATAAACCAAGTCAACTACTAGGTGCCTTGGGTGTGTGTGGTAAGGTTGCTTTTTTCTAGCCGATCTTGCGGCGCTTGAACGGCGAGGTAAAGGGAAATCAACTTTTGTATTTGTGAGACTGTGAATAATTAGTGGCATTTTCTGCACACTCTGTGGCGTATTTCGCACTTAGATAGAAGCCATTTCGGCCCTTTCTTTCTCCCTTCTTCGATAGCCGCAATATATGCTGAAAGCCCAGATCCCCAGACCGTTGCTTTATTGAAACAAATCTTGGGACAAACAGCAGTCTAACGATGGCCCAATCGAGGTACCGTTGAACAATTACAACGTTCCAACCCTGTGTTCTGTGATCGCTGTCCGGGTTGTAGACTGTACCAATACATGCATCTCACCGGAAACCCAAAAGTGTGAAAGGCATCTAGCTTAAAGCGTTTTGGTTATTTTGAGAAAATAAATATACATTGATCCGCAAAAACTTTAGTTTTACCAGTTAGTTGAAATCTGTGGACTTTCATTTCTCGCTTTCAAATTTGTAAATTAGACACTGAAGCAACCGTGATATCATTGCACACATACACAGAATACTCTTGAGACTTTTTTTACCGTATAAGACAAGTGGATGTCTTTGCTCTAACTTCCGCTGCAATTCCACACCAAGTTTTGAGCCAAGTGATGGTGCAGTTGAACTCGTCTGTTGCGTGGACTTTACCGGGTCTCGAGTGCGACCGCAGTGTAGGCAGTCCCGCACTGATTGCCTACCACTTGATAAATCCAGTCTCATTTATGTGCCGTAAGTGCTTCTATTATTAGAGAAAATCATGTCATGATCACCATGGTGAAGGTGCCAACTTGTCTTGCAAGATGCGAGCGCATTTAGTGCAACCAACGGCACTAATCTTGCTGCCTTACTGGTCCTGTTGTGACCTGTGAGCAAACCAACGGTTCTCCACTGCGACTGCGCAACCTAACAAAAGGCCCCCGCATGTATCATCGTTGGGGGGTCGACTGGCCCACAAGCAGCTGGAGTATGAGTACAAATATCGACCCCATAATGCTGTTGGTCCTCAAGTCGAAGTCCAACCTGCCAAACAATTCACTCTTTCGGATTAATTTTGAACCCTCACCTACAAAAATAATTCCAATCATGGAAGCCATCATTGCTCAAGCCATTAAAGACACTGCGGCCTTGAGAAAGACGGAAGTTCCTTGGGAAGCAGACAAGCCTCACGCACAGGGGTACTATGCTTTTGACTCTGCAACATCTTGCTGGGTCCCCAAGTCTCCTACCGCCGGTGAGGACGGGACCCAGATCCAGAAATATCAAGGCATCACCAATCTAGCTCTCTACTCCTGGAATGTAGACTTCATGCTGCCTTTCCCAGAGGCACGCATGAAACCGGCGCTGACGCACCTGGACAGCTTGACCAAGCCGCTCCCGCACACCACCGCATCTGTCATCTACCTCCAGGAGTGCACTCCAGGGGATCTCATCACCATCGCGAATACGCCTTGGGTCAGAGAGCGCTATCATTTGCTCGATATAGACCCAACCAACTGGGCAACCACACACTACGGGACCACCACGCTCGTTGACTCCCGTCTGCCCATTGTCTCCGCCTTCCGTCTTCACTACTCGAAGACGCGCATGGACCGCGACGCCTTTTTCGTGGATATCCTTCTCAACAGCAAGACCATCCGTCTCTGCAACACCCACCTCGAGTCCATGGCGTTCGACCCTCCCTTCCGTCCGCCCCAGATGGACCTCGTTGCGCGCTACATGCACGAGGGTCACCTACACGCTGCACTGGCCGCGGGTGATTTCAACGCCATCCAGCCCTTCGATCGCACCTTGCACAAGGATGGCAACAACGGTCTCAAGGACGCATATCTTGAGCTGGGTGGGGAGGAAGACTCCAATGAGGGCTTCACCTGGGGCCAGCAGGCTGCGACGAAATTGCGGGAGCAGTTTGGCTGCTCACGCATGGACAAGGTCTACTCCTGTGGGGATGTGAAGTTGATCAAGTTTGAGAGGTTTGGAGGGGACGTCCTGGCCGAGGGAGAGGAAGAGCGTAAGCAGATTGTCGAGCTGGGCTTTGAGAAACCGTGGGTGACCGACCACCTCGGTGTTGTAGCTGAAGTGCAGGTGACGGGTTCGGAGGATGTTCCTGTTAGCCAGCTTTGAGATTCATCTCTGATTGTATACCGGTCAGAGTAAAGACAATTATGCACGTCTTGTAGTTTCTGGGAATAATAGTTGAAAATATACAATATCCAGATCTAAGGTCTAACCGGGTTCACAAGCTGATTATTTCATATCTCTCAAGGGTGCAGCTTGTTTAACCTGTCCTGGGCCCTATTCTGCAGTCTCTGAGTTTGAGAAACTGTATCGTACCATTGAACTACGAAAAAGCTCCCATCAACATCACGAGTGAGCACCGCGATACCGGAAACATGTCTTCTCAACTGTGAGACTCCAAGATGAAGGCCTTGGATGGTGATGGGACGCATCATTTGGGTGGTTAGTCGCGAGAGATCAACTCTCACGCAGTCCGCTACTTGTATGCACACACCTCAGAGTCCAGCTTGTAGTGTCTAGTGCAGCCGGGATTAAAGCCAGAGGCACAACCTAGGCACTTACTCCCATAGTTTACCTAAGCGCTCATCGTCCCGTAGACAGGCTACTCGACCATCACTAGCAGCGGTCACAGCACCAGCTCCACCAGAGAACCAAGATGGAAAAGCTAATTTACACGCCTGAACTTCCCACCACATTCTCAACGACAGTGTTTATAGTCACTTGCCTCGTCCATGATTCGTTTTGGTCCAGAAATTCGATCGGCTGTTCGTCTTCCACGTCCCGTCCAATGGCCATTCTTCCCTAGACAGCCCCTGGGAGCGCAAGCCTCAAATCTACAATGCTTGCCACGCCGCCTGCTGGAGCGACTTTCTCCTCCTGTGTCCTCAAGAGTTCAGGATTGAACACAGTTCCCGCCTCGACTTGTTCCGCGTGTTCGCGGATCAGATCTTCGATAGCTGGATTTCCACGCTTCTCAGCCACGTCGATGGCGCCGTCATACCCAGTTGCACCACGAACGGAGCTCAGAGCATTGGCGTTGAGGAGAAACTTGACCATATCCAGCCGCCCCTCCCACACAGCCTCGTCTAAAGCTGTCCACCCCCAGGACCCCGTTGCATTGATATCGGCGCCCTCACGGAGCAAAAGCGCAGCTAACTCCAAGTCTCCTAAGAGTGCTGCACACCCTAAAGCCGTATACATCCCTCCAACAGGTACGGAATTAACATCTGCACCTTGGTTAATTAGAAGATGACAGATTCTGATCTTGCGTTGGTGCTCCTCCTCAATGGCTGGTTGCCACAGACAGATGCCTTGGAGCGCTGTAGCACCATGTCGGCCGCGAGCGGGGCTGTTGATGTTAGCACCTTCCTGTAAAAACAGGCGGACCAGAGTTTCATTCCCTTTCCATGCCGCCCCCTGAAGGGGTGTATATTCATAGAAATTGTCTCGAACCCAATACGCGTTCAAGTCAGATCCGGAATACAACACGTCACGAACGAGTTCTTCCCCTCCACCTCCATGAGCCAGAGCTGCAAGCGGGGAGCCTGGGCTGACCTCCGCTCCTTGCCTGAAAAGATATTCGAACAATTCTAGTTTCTTCTCTTGACAGTCTTCTTCCCTCCGATTTGAGAATGTGAAACACATTTCCAATAGATATGATGGGATACGGGTTAAGGTTTTGTCTTCAATCAACGTGGCGAGGACGTATTTGACTTTGGCGAGCAATTCAGACAAATTGCCATGTTCAAGCAAATGCACCACGAATTCAAACGGCGTTGAGTCTTCGGGAGTGACAACTAGCCTGGTGCCGAGTCTGACCAAGAATTGAATCATCTCGAGGCTGCACCCGCCGTCTGGCATTTGGTACCCTCCCCAAAACAAGGAAGCCTGGGTTGCAATAGCCGGTATACTATACCTCCGACCACCCACAGTGACGAATGCGTTCGGATCGACGCCCTTGCGCAAGAGGAACTCGACAGCTTGGAAGTTATTCAATCTTGCCGCTCTTGCTAGCGCCCGGACAGCCTTCGTTGGGAAGCCCGGCAGATGCGGTGCCAGATATTCCAATCCGCCCGTCCCGTGCTGTGCAACCCACCCTTCAAGCGCAAGTTCCCCTATGACGCCTTCCTTTGCGAGGAGTATATTCAACAGCCGAATCCTATCATTCACATCGGCAATTTGTTGCCAAGCAAATTCGAGATATTTTGCTCTCTTGTCTATAATGGAAGAGTTGAAATGTGCTATGCGATCGGCTTCTGTTCTCCAAAAGTCCTGAACATCGACTTTAACGGAAGGCATGATCAAGTCGACGCCAAACTCATAAAGTCCTCGTATAATTCTCACGTCAATTCTGTTTGACATTGTGAACTGCTCGGCCAGGAGTAATTCCAATAGTGATTGCACATGTCCGGAAGTGAATGAGGAGACTTCAGACTGTCGATCTGAAAGATAGTCTCGTAGGCCCTGTGAGCCATCCTCTAAAGCGACCAGGAGACCAGTTCTGGTTATTCTTGCAACTGGAACTCTGCTATAGGGTCGTAGTTTGTCGAACAAAGGCCGGTTCAAGTAGAATACTTCGTCCAGAATGGTCGGTTGTGTCGTGTCAAACAGTTTGTTTTCGCCAACCAGCTCTCTCCACTTCTGTGTGATCATTTCCCTGCTAGTCTTCTTGTCGACATCTGCACCGTTGGCCAAAAATAAGTCAAGTGCTAGCGAGTGTTCATCATTGCTGCTTTCCATCTTTGCAATGAGGACTTGAAACATTGACCAATATTTCGAGGACCCGACACCTTGGCAGTTGGCATCATTGGAATTGACGTCACATTTCTGAATCAACAGCCTTGCGCATTCGACGTTGCCTTTCCTACAAGCCGCCAGGATTGCGTCGCCACTATTCCACCACCACTGACTGTGAATAGAGCCATAACAGTGGGCCATGATTTTTGCCAACGTTTCGTAGCAATCCATTTCAATTGCGCAGAGGAGGCATTTGCCGTATCGCCGCGGCAGGGAATTCAGCCAGGGCTTTAACCAATGATTATGGATGCCAATTTCCGTTAAGACTCGAAATGTGTCCCTTCGACATTTAAACATCGCAAATCGGAACAAAGATTCCCATGTAGCCCTGATACTTGGCACACGATCTCGTAGCAAGGTAGTAATTAGGGAAGTATCAAGCTCAAGAAGTGAGCATAGGAGTTGCAGTCCTTGATCCCCGTCATTCATATCGTGGAGCTGATTTGATAGCAGGAAGATAGCCGTGGAAATAAATTGACTGAGTTGGATTTGGCCCCTAGACTTTGCAACTCGATATCCAAGGTCAGGCGAGGGTCGAGGCAGGATAGGCTGATTATCCCGAAGCAAGTGTAAGCGGGCTTCCGAGGATACGATTTCATTGCGGCTTAGTGACCGGGCAGCGCGGGCGATAGAACTTGTGGCCAAGAATTCGTTCAACGCTGATGAGAACAACATTTCAAATTGTCGAGTATGCTTCCCTCCAGCAAACATATCTGAATAGACCGGATTGCATTAAAAGATATTCACTCTAGCGGCAGATGATCTGGTCGCACTCACGTTTGATCGACTGGCACATCTCTAGCCATGGGATGGTTGAGGCGCACCATTGCAGTAAATAGACTGACAAGGAGTACGTCGAGCTGCTTGCCTGGAGGGTTGGCGCAACCACAGAAGTCTGCAATGGAGAAACTAGTAAAGCTGTTGTATGTTCGACGCGTGTCGATACATCGGGTATCACTGGCTGAGCTGATCGGGGAGCTGGTGCCAGAGTAGATGGCCTCGGCGATGGGCTTCGAATTGTAACCTCGGGCGGGAGAGGACTCGGGGATGCTAAAAAATGCTATGTTAGTTTGACATTATGGACTGTCTACGTTTCCCCCTTTTATTTGCTTACTGGGATGAGGATTAATTCGGAACGCGCCGGATCTCCTAATTTCCTTCCAAGCCTTATCCCATGGTATCTCGGCGCCGTTTAGACGAATGATTGTCTCCCTCTTGAGCTTTTTCTTCCGCGGGTGTTCCAGGCGTGGAAGGATGTGTTGATAAATCAAAGGCCAATCATGAGCTTTGGCCTTCTTTCGAAGTTGAAGTCTTTCTCGAAGTTTGGATTCCCATGTCGATAGTCTACCCGTGAGGCGGGACAGATATAATCAGTCAGTTTGGAATGTTTGAAACTTTTTGATGTGCCCAATGTTAGGACGAGATGAATCATACGGTGTCTCCGGAAAGCCGTTCTCCTCCATCAGACGCTTCACTTCTCGAAGTGTTTTTCTCTTGTTCTGATAGAGATCCTTAATCTGAGCCTCGTGCCGATGCCAAACATCATCGGCAGCACCCACAGGAACGGGACGGCTGGAAGCTGGCATTTTGATGGAACTTCGAAAACCAGTGGATTTCAGGAACAACTGATTTTTGATGAGCGGATCCTCTTTTAAGGTAAAAGTCGAGATGTTTATTCCAGATGTAGAGTAGATAGAAATAAAAATCATTCAGGAGAGGGGGAAAGGGGAAGACCTCCAAGCTGGTGGGTGATCAGGCTGGGTTTACATGGGGGGTTGCAGAATGAACGGCAGTATTCGGGCGCATGACTGAAACAGATTTGAAGTATTACATACTACCTAGATACTAGGTACTTCATGGAATTGACCAGAATCTGCCTGCATAGGGGCCTAGTACTCTCCAGGCGATCCAGCTGCTAGTTGGGTCGCACAATGCAAGCGTGCGCCCAATCGTCAGTCATCACTTCTCCGGGCTTCCCTGTACACTCAATGTATGACTGCTCAGCCACTTTCACAGCCCATCTTCCTGCCCGATCTGGAGAGCGCGCCGGTGAAGCTGTTCAGTCGTCTGGCATCAATGGGTCTCCTGTATAGTGCAAGCCCCCAACCCTTTCCTCCCTCTGATGTCCAAACTCTGGTCACGTGAGCCCTTTCTCATTGCCTCACCGTATCAATGGTGCCTTCAGTCAATGAGATTGGCTGTTAGCAAGATGCGTCATCAACATATGGCATTTGGAACTCTCCAAGTATTTGCTCGCACTGGTCATGTTGCCTCTCTACCCAGGGTACGGCTGGGACTGCCAGAAATATTGCGCACTGTGTTTAGTTCTCTCAAATCTGGTCACTCGTCTGTTACGCACTGACTTCGGGCATACCGTCATCTTCCTAAGCAAAATCTATAATTGTCTCACAGGATATTTTGTCCAAAGTCTGCTCCTCGCTGAAATCAACACTGGTGAGCCGCAACACCGACTAAAATGCATCCGTGCCGGGCCCTTTCCTCAAGTATGGACTTGTGACGGTATATAGTCTGACTACGTTGCCAGACCTTTCGTTCCTCAAAGTTTTCTCCAGCTCAACTGCTCCCTCTATTCTGTTTGTTTCCATAATACTCATGAACATGACTACCGGTATCATGATGATCGATAGTAGTGCGATCATTGGCATGTTAACATTGATTGTCACTTGTATCCCCGGTATTTGGTTCCTGCTCCGCTGCAGGGAACGCCGCCAGAGTCTGCGGTATCAGTCCACCCAAGATCCAGAGACTGGCTTTTCTCAAGCTGTACGTGATGTCTTCCTCAACTCTCGTTTTACACTATCCTCGCCTCCCGTTCTCTTGGGTTTCCCTTTCCTTATCTTGTTGCTTCTATCACCTTTCTTTTTAATCCAGATCTGCCAAGTGACTTGAAAAGCATGATATAGTTCATATACTCACTATTACAACGATTGAACAGAATCACAACAGCCCTCTTGTTACAACACCACGCAGAGCATACATCCCCAGCTATACCTTCACAAATACTTGGCTGCGTACTTCTGAGTTGCCCTGAGCGCCAAATATACAATGATTGACACACCCTTTAACATGCAGAGAAGTGAGTCTCACCAGGAATATAATGCAGAGGGGCTTGGGTCTGATTTGAATAAAGTTTCCAGGCACAGCTGCTTCATACCTGCAACTCACATGCTTATCCGGCTCTGTCTCAGGAAGCTCTTTGTCACAAGAGGGACGAGAGATATAGCAATTGGCCTCAAATACGTCAGTTCAAGTTAAGTGGGCGCTATCCTCTAAGCAAAAGGGAAGGCATTCAGAGTGCCCAGGGGCTCTGCAGAAGTAGGTCCAGAGCGCATGTAATGAAACCTAGTCGGCCAATCACCTTGCAGACTGCAATGCACACACGCAACCACACGTATCTTCTCAATTTCACAACTTGAGATTCACTTGAAGGGAGAACATATGTGGGATTAGATACCTGGGCCCCTCCTAGACACCTAGATAGGTACTTAAACAAGGCAGTCACCAAGTCATACAATCACCAAGGTAATACCTAGGTAGGGGTGGTTTCGTTCTTAATCCGTATACACACGAGGTTGTATGCGGTCCCTTTATATAGTAATAAGTGCTTAAAGACCTAGCGTTTAAAAAAAACAATATTAATAATAGTAGCTTTAAAAAAACAGCTTCCTATAGCCTATAGCTAAGAAAACATAGTTAGCTTTATAATAATTATATAAATAAGACTAATAAGGACTGCTTTTAGTACTACTATAGACTAGAAAGTTAGTAATTTAGTTATATAGCAAAGACTAAATTAGTCTTAATAAGATCCCTCTATAAAATAATAAGCTTCTAAGAAACCTTTAATAGGTAAGCTAGTATAATAGCTAATAACTATATCTAATACTAACTTAAATAAAAGTTAAAATAAAGTAATAATTTACTTTAAAAAACCTAATAGTCTTTAATACTAAGGCTATAAACTTTATTAATAAAGAAAAGAAAATACTTTATAATAAAATACTTAAAAATAAGGAGTATAATTATATTATACTTATTTAAATCTTTTATTTTATTATAAAAGACTAAGGCTTTATAAACTTATATAATAAATAAATATATATAAAGAGTAAAAAGAATAGATTTTAGTTGCCTAACTTAGAGGACTATTAGGAGATATATAAAGCTATTAATAACTTTATATATAAGCTTATAGCTACTAAGGAAGAGTTACTAAGCTAAGTAGATAGCAGATAGACTAAAAAAAAAATAGTTAATTTAAAAAAACATTGTAGCTAAGGCCGTAATACCTAGGTAGGCATCATGATAAATCATACATAGTGACTATGACTGTAATTGTAGCATCTCTGAGGTACCCAAATGTGCACAGATGTAAGGCAATTAGGCATGGAAAGAAGGTCCGATTGGGATCTTGAAAATGTAGATTGCGGTGTTGAATGATGAAACATTAAAATTCGGCCGAAACAGGGATCCGTGGTGTAGTGGTTATCACGTGTCGTTCACATAACGCGAACAGACTACTGTTATATTTCATGTATGACAGTCCGACAAGGTCCCCGGTTCGATCCCGGGCGGATTCACTTTTGCTCCTGCCTCAGCCTACCCGGCCAACTCACAGTGCCGTCAGTGATCAATAGAGGCAGGGCTGCTTATACGCTACCACCATACGGCCCTTGTTCTTTATAGCGATCATGACTCTTTTGCTTCTGGATTAGTGCTTCACCTGTGTATACATAGCAGCATGGGGTAAATGCTGCTTCAGGGAGCTCATTTAACTCACATACAGAAGTAGACTTATAAGACCATCGCACTCTGTTTTGTTAAAATCCCAGTGAAAGGAATTTCAGTCATTATACTCTCTTCACGCTGGAGTATATGGCTATCCTATACAGCTCGCTAATCTCATACCGTCCAACATCACCTTTAGTACAGAAATACTGGGTTCATCGTTAACACTACATTACCTTTCTTTCTACCAGAATGGACACACTGCCACACTTACCCTACATCGACGTATGGCGGTCAAATATCTAGATTGTTTTAAATTAGTCAAAAACTGATTCCTCTCTATCAGCCCCCTCGGTGTATCTTCGAAGGCCGACGAGCTGTCTGCTAGGCTTCTAATTTTTGTCCACATTGGAACTCCGAAACCGTTTGCCCAGCATGGCATGGAGAGACTTTGGTCGGCGAAATGTGAGATTGGAGACCTCAGACTGGACATGGAGTCGTCACATACAAATTACGAAGTGATGAGCACTTCAGGGGTGAGATAAAAAAACAGTTGGTTCACTCCCAGGCGCAGACTGACATCTCTTCTTAAGTAATGCATTGTTTTGTCTTAAAAGGACAATACTATTACTTTAAGCTCTATGAACTGTAATATTCAACTGGCCGGAATGGTCAAGAAGTATCACATGGGATAATTTTACCTGAGCTGCTTTGCTCTTGTCTCGTCATAGTTTGGACTTCCCGGTTTCTGATGTACTGTGAAAATCACAAGTCTCTCATACCCTGCACTTCTCTGATAAGCTGGTAAGAAACGTTCCAATAAATGTCAGAGTAGTGGATGTGGCACAAGCCTGGTTGTCAGGCAAGGAAGGGGCTCCCATATTCATCTAGCAGGCACACGGCCGTCTCTCATAGAAACACCTAGGACGTTCGGTATGGCGAACGGAAGCAGATGTGCCGTCTAAAGTTCGCGCAAGTCCCCAACATCCGAGAAAGAGTGACGAGCACGCACACTCCATTAGCCAACACCGACCAAGAAGCCCTCGTGCGTCGTCGCTAAGGGGTACCCACGAGAGCGCGGCAATAAGACGGGCATAGGAGCCGATCACCTGGGCTCGACACCGGCAGTGGGCCTTGTTTTGCGGGGCGGCCGCCGCGTGGAGTCCCGAGACACCCGGTTGCGGCTCGGGAGGCTTGCGAGACTTGTTAGTGGCCGTTTCTCGGGAAGGGGCATCCTTGTCGAGATACCAGCGGGACGATCTTTGGAGGAGACGTGCCCACCTCGGCACTCGCGCGTGCTCCTATCTCGGCCGGCCTAGTCCTCCTGGACGCCTGGCTTAGTAGGGAGGTGAGCTTCGTGGGTAGGTCGTGACGTTGCCGCCTTTTCATTCAAAATGGGAGCGTCTTGCTCCACCTGGGTTGAAAGCTCCTCCTTCCTTTGACGTGCTAAAGCTGCCGAGCGATTCTTGCCTCATATTTTTCCGTCAAGGTCGACGAATTTATGGTTGATTCTGACCTCAGAACTACATAAATCACTTGCGTGAGTATCTGAACATAGGCCTGTGTCTGTTGAGGCAAGGAAATAATCAAAAGTGTATGTGCTGACCAATTCCAGCTCATTACTCTTCAATACCGCATATTAACATCTCAGAACTTCACCGAGCCATCAGAAAATGGTCAACAGAGCAGCAGCCACGCTGCGAGCACAGCTCGCAGACAAGGACAACATTATCGTCTGCCCAGGAGTGCAAGATGGCCTCTCAGCGCGAGTATGCCTCGACGAGGGCTTCAAGAATCTGTATATGGTGAGTCCCAACCCTCATTAGACCTCAGATCCAGCAAGTCCGTTCGGGAAACGCCAACTAACACTCTACTCCCCCGGGCAGACCGGCGCAGGCACAGCAATGAGCGTCCTAGGCATGCCCGACCTAGGCCTAACGACTCTAGACGACATGGCCCGCAACGCAGGCATGCTAGCCAGCCTGGACCGGTCGGTGCCCGTCATAGCCGACGCGGACACGGGCTTCGGCGGGCCCCTGATGGTCGCCCGCACGGTCGAGAAGTACGCCGCGGCGGGCGTGGCCGCGCTGCACATCGAGGACCAGGTCGCGGCGAAGCGGTGCGGCCACCTGCTCGGCAAGGAGCTGGCGGGGACGCCCGAGTACATGGCGCGGATCAGGGCGGCGGCGGCGGCGCGGGAGGACCTCGGCGAGGACATTGTCATCATCGCGCGCACCGACGCGCTGCAGTCGCTCGGGTTCGACGAGGCCATATCGCGGCTGAGGGCGGCCGTCGAGGCCGGGGCCGACGTCGCGTTCCTCGAGGGCATGACGAGCAAGGAGCAGATGGCCGAGTGCGTGAGGGCGATGGCGCCGACGCCTTGTTTCCTGAACATGGTCGTGGGCGGTGTGACCCCCTTGGTGGACAGCAACGAGGCGAGGGCGATGGGGTACAGGATCGTGATATGGCCTTGTTTCTCGATGACGGCTGCGCTGCTGGCGTACCGGGAGGCTGCGAAGGAATTGAAAGAGGGTATGAACAAGGAGAGGAGGAACGAGAAGGGGGAGCTGATAGGCGGCATCAGGGATTGCTTTCAGGTTTGCGGCTTGACCAAGTACTCTGAGTTCGATAAGGCGATGGGAGGTCAGGCCTTCTCGAAGGGTGTGTGATCAACGACGACATGGTTTCATACTCGAGCTCGAGCTCGCCTGGAAATCAGATGAGAAAGCCTTCAGGAACCATAGTCAAAGCAAGAGAAATCACCCAGAGCCCGTAAACGTGATGGTCGCCTAAGTTGACGATGTATTTGATACTCATATGCCGAGCTTCTCGAGCATACCTAACCCAATTGCTTGGGCGAATAATGCTATCCAGGAGCGGCGTCAAGAGTCCCTTCCCATCACGCCAGCCAAATGTGGTAACCCAGTGGGTAGACAGTCTAATTTTGCACACACCTCGGGGGACTGTCCCTCAAGGATGGGCCAAGGCCAAACCCTTTGGTTGCGTCACCGGGCTGGCACCCGATCGATCTCAATCTCTGGTCTGCTGTTCGACGGTGAATCCAACGGTTCCGTATGCCCTGAGATTCCCCTTGTCCGTCCCCATTCCGCAGAAAAGATCCTTGCAACGCAAACCTGTGCCCCTATTCCAATCTCGAGAATGACCATAGAACGAAAAGATGGTCTTGTGACCAGGAAGGAAGATCAGGAACAAGCTTCTCTAGTGCTTGAAAAGTCCACATGCCCACCCTACCGACCCCGCGCCGAGGACTCCTGAAGTACACTGTGCTGACAAAGGAAAAGCCCCGTCCCTAATGAAATAAGATAATTACAATCAAACATAAAATCAAAGTGCGGCATATCACCAAGCGGGAAGGCGATTTCGAAGGAGAACAGGCCAAGTGAGCAGGCCAATCCGTGTTCAACCGATGAACTCCGAGACCAAATTGCAATGCGGCCGGCCCGTGACAGGCCAGGGAAGAATCTCATAGTATGCAGTCGATGCAGTTTCGTCAGTCGTAAGTCCTGTAGCTGTCTCTCTTATGAGGCGTGGGAAGGCACGCTCCTAGGTGTCACATCACCACTGCGACGTCGGACGAGATCTTGCTGCTGCTGCTGCTGAAGCTTTGCTGCACTCGCAATCATCCGCATCTTCTTACGCACAGAACCAAGCCGGCCTGTGATCATGGTAATTACTGGGTCCTTGTCAGTGCATGTGTAACCATGGGGTTCGACAAAAAGATACTTACATTTTTGGACGGCTTGCTGGTCATCCGTGTTGATGTCGGAGGCAGGGTCCTCTTTCGACGTACGCTCATCCTTGGAAGGCCCGGAGATCCGCCGCTTAGGAAGGTCTTCGTCGTTATCTATGACAGCCTCTAGCATACGGACCGCTGTGACGTAGGAGATCTCGCAACCAGCAAGGTCCTCATTGGAGATTTCGTCGATGGCTGCCTTGCGGCTCATCTCGACAGCGCGGTCGTACATAAGTTTCTCAGCGCTTATCCCAGGCGTAATGACTACCCCGTCGACTGCTGAGCCGCTCGCTGATGCGGGATCCACTGGATGATTGCTGGGGTGGCCAGGATGATCCTCTGGTAATGCTTTCTGCGCATCGATGAGCTTTAATCGCACAATCTCGGCCTTTTCCAACACTTCGTTGAACCGCGATCGCACCCACTGCACAGCCGAATTGATTCTGGTAATGACCACTTGGATATTGTTGGGATCTCGAGCAGATGCTTGCCCACTTGATGATTCCGCTCGTGTCCTCCTTGACCACCACAGGCTGGCAATGTCCATTGACTTGGCAAGGAGAGACAGAGCCTTGACGTACAGCACCAGAGCTTCTTCTGAAAGTGCGACTACTGCATCGATAGTAAGCCCGTCATCGTCGTCGGAAGTGGCCTGGTCCGCCGGCAACCCACCAAGACCATGGTTCGTCGACGGCGTAAGAGGCACAAGCTGCTTGTATTTCACCTCAGCAAAGCCGTAGACAACATCACTCCGTGTGGCGTAGTCCTCGATGCACTGGGCGACTCTGGAGTCCTCGTCATAAGGTGTGCTTTGCTTGCCATCGCCAATCAAGCCTACGGGAGCTGATGGCGTGGGATAGGCAGGGAAAGCACTGTATAATTGAGGCGGGGAGGCGCCTTTGCCAAGCCCCGGTGGGTATTTGATTCCAAGAAGTCGCAGACTGGCGTCCTGTATGGCTTTGGATATGAAAGACGTGGTAGAGCCAGGACTTGCGCTAAGAGATGACTGGCGTTCATGGGTATTTGGCCGCTGTCTTCCCTGGGCGATTTGCATTGCTCGAGATGGTGATGGCGCCACTGCACCAGTCGTGGAGTCTGGGGCGCCCTGTGTTGTCGTCCGCCGCACCATCTGTCCCGCCTTGGGTGACGACCCCTGTGCATGCACCATACGTCCATTGGCCGCCAGTTCATCGGCCAGGGCGTTTACCGCGACCTGATTCTTGTCCACGAGCACATAATCACGCTCGAACGCAATTTCCTGCCGAGCCTTCTCCTGTTCATCCGAGGGGCCCTTTCCTCGACTTCGTGGAAGTTCTCTCGCGCCTCCAGCAGGAGGGGCATCACGGGCGATTTTTGTTGCCGATGCGTTGGATAAAGCGCGGCGACGCGCCTCGTTGACGGACGGCCTTGTTGGAGCGGACGATGACGGCACAGGTTGCGGTCGCCGTATGCCAAGACCCTCGCCGGTCTCCTGGCGCGGGGAGTATCCGAGTCGAGGAGAAGCAGGAACATATTTGTCTTCAGCCTCGGTTGGTGTGCCGAGCGGTGAACGTCTGTACGGCTTTTCGATAGGAGACGGAACGGCTTCGGCCCTACCTTGATCTTGATCCGTGCCAATCCGCCGTAGGGACAGCCGTCGAGGAGATGCGACAGGCTCATCGGATTTTACGGCAGACCTGGGATCCTGCGGCCTTTTCGGCTCGACTGGCTTTGGAATGTCATCCTCGACAAGCCCGGGTATTTGACCTACGACGACAGGATGTGCGAAGAAGTTTTCGAATGTGATACGCTCATCAGGATTCCTCTTGAGGAGGGCGCGAATCAGAAGCTTCATATCGGATGAAAGATTACTTTCCCTTGGGAACTTGATCGAGTCGTTTGAAGCCTCTATCTTGCGTAGTAGCTCGACGTGGTTGCTTGCACGGAAGGGTGGCCGGCCCGCCGCCATCTCATATAGAACCGTCCCGACGGACCAAAGGTCAGCGCTGGGACCGTAGCGTTCGTAACGTAATATCTCGGGAGCCATGTAAAGAGGTGACCCGCACAGCGTTTCTGCGAGCGATGTGGAGGGCAGCACGCGGGCAAACCCGAAGTCGGCAAGCTTCAGCATGGGCAGAGACCGTAGCCCAACTGCAGGAATGAGGCTGTCCTGGCTTGCACTGAGAATCTGCGGCACTTGGCTGTTCTTCTCTCGGAAATCGACGGAGGGGAGCAGGAGCAGGTTCTGGGGTTTCACGTCGCGGTGGATCAGGTTCAGGCTCCTGAGGAACTCGAGCGCACTCGTCAGTTGTTTGAGAAAATGACGAATAATGACCTCGTTCAGGCCAGCGCTGGGTGTGTTCGGGTATTTCCGCGCCATGTCGTGGGTAGCCGGGTTTGTCGAGAGCATCTCCCTTTTCTTGATGAAAAGCGACAGGTCGCCGAGAAGGCAGTATTCCATCATCAGGTTGATGTGGGTTGGCGTCTCGACGCATTCGTGGAGGGCAACGATATGAGGATGACGCAGTTTCTCGAGAATCTTGATCTCGGAATAGAGGTTATCCTTGACCTTGCCCTTGAGCTTCCCTAATTCAACGGATTTGATTGCGACAGCGGCGCCGGAACTCTAAGAGGAACACATAAAGTCAGTTTCGACGCATCCCACAGCCTTGGTGCACGATGGGGACCACGCGTAGGGCGAGACAATAACACCAAGCCCGGATACCAACAAGGCACGAGATGCTGTCGCTTTTGGCGGGCAGACAGGGATGCATGCGACGACAGACGGGGCGATGGCGCTGACCTTGTGGGTGCCAGAGTAGACAGAGGCGAAGCTGCCCTTCCCGATCTTGGAACCGACGATCCACTGGTTCATGGCGTCGGATTGGGGCCGCGAGCGCCCGGAAGCGGAGGGTTTAGAAGCCATTTCTTCCTGGAAATGTTGACAAGACAGGAAGAGAGCTGTGGTCGGCGTAGCCCGTGGGCCTAAAGGGGTAGGGACTCGAGGGTAGCTGTGGTTGTCGTCATGTACGCATGGAGGGTGGGTTGGTGGACTAGGTATGGATAGGATGGGCTGAATCCTGCCTGGGAAGAATGCCCAAGACGGGCGTTAGTTTGAGAAAAAAGGATGGATGAGAAAAAGAATAAGAAGAAAAGAGAAGGGAAAGGCTAAGCAAGGCGAGGCAAGGCAAGGCAAGGCAAAGCAGAGCGTTTGGATGATGCTGCTGCGAGGTCGATGGGTAGAGCGACGGCGGCAGGCAAGGATCCGATTCGATGCGATGCAATGCAATGCCTCCGACGGAGAGGCGATGGGGGTGGGCACGCACTGGGGGTTGAGGTGGAGCTATCTGTTGGCGCAGGCCAGGGCAGGACGTGCGCGCAGCAGGACAGGCAGGTACCTCCCTATGTGCTATGTGTGGAGTTGAGGGAGGTGCAGACTAACAGACAGGGGGGCCTGGAGTGCCCTTGGGCTGAAGCGTCAAGGCCTTGCCGGATAAGGCAGCCTGGGTAGGCTGGCCAGGCTGGTAGGCGCGCGAGACGGTGAAGGCGATTGCCAAGGCACGCGGTCAGTCCTTTTGTGTCCTCGAGACTCAGCCAGTCGAGACGAGAACGTGGGGATCAAGTGGCGGGAGTTGAGAGTCGAAAACGGGGGGGCATCGACAAAGGGAAGCCGGTCGAAGCTGTGACAGAGTCCTGTGACTATCTGTAGGCCTGCAGAGGTGGGAAAGGGGGGTCTCCAGTTAGCGACGGTGTGCACGGCAATGAACGGAACGGTGCTGGAAGACGTCAGGATGTCGCGACATGGCGCAGAGATGGCACATCTCACCTACAAATCAATTGAGAACCACACGTTAGGTGTGAGGTCGATCTCCGAATACAAACGAATGACTCAGAGAGAGGGCGAGAGAGGGCGAGTGCTTTGGGGGAATGATGCGAAACAGATGACACGCTGGGTGGCCAGCAGTGAAGGACAACCGGCTGGTAAGTTGATGTGAGGAGGAAGAATCGCGGCGGATCGAGGAGGAGAAGCAAGCAGGAGTCAGAAGGGAGAGGCGCGATTGATCAACTGATTGACCGGCTAGCTGGCAGGCCGACTGACTGACTGACGGACTGATTGATGGATGGACGATGGGGGGGATGGAACTGTTGGGGGAGTGAGTCTTGACTACAGCACGTCGTAGGTAAACTAGGTCGTACAAATGGAGTACTATAGGTCTCTAAGTATGTACTGTGCTGGCTGTTCTGGAAAGGCGTGCCCATGATGAGGAGTCATACAGCTTTCTACGCGCGCAGACCACGGCAAGCAATAGCCTCGGGTGAAGGTAACAGCTATTTGCCCATGGTTGGTAGTTACGAGGGCATGAAGGTAGTCAGTCTGTCTAATCATGGCATTAACCCAGGAATTAGCACAATGGTGCAAAAACACCTGAAGAAGCTAAGATCCCAACTGGGCGCCCCAGAGCCCCAATACTTTAGAAACAACCGCGCTGAGCACTGCGGCGGGTGAGCAAGGCAGGTGAAGGTGACCCGGAACCTCGTGATGCAAACGATGAGAGAC
>JACBFG010000015.1:1768386-1797474 GCA_013435955.1 Diaporthe sp. HANT25 | reverse complement strand
GGGGGGGAGGAGACGATGGAGAGGTGCAAGGGGGCAAGGGTGAGTCGCCAGGGGGGAGGGGGGTCTCTGCTGCACCTTCGCTCCCCGTGCCTGCCCTCCTAGAGTTCAGAAGTACCTTGGGCAGGTGGACGACGAGCAGAGTGACAATCTGTGCTGTTGCAGTCAAGGAGATGGAGATAACAGACACATGTGGTTCTGTTGGCTGATCAAACATGAGACGGGCGCTAAGCCGGCTGGTCTCAGGCGACGGGGCCTGACTTGGCCTGATCAGAGGATGTCTCCTCTTGGGAAGTCAGACAGCCAGACAGTCCTGACGGCCATACTCTACAGTACATACGTACAGACCAGTCCAGATCGAGGAGCCTCCCCAAGTTGCAGGGGCCCACGACGAGGGGAGGAGTCATCGGCTGGGCAGAGCAGGCAAGCTGGGGCCGATAAGCCAGCTCCCCCACCCTGCATGTCACGATAAGCTGGCGCGTCCTGCAACCACTGTAACAACAGCAACAACACAGTGCCACTTGCCGGCCAACAACTCTCGAGCTTGTTCATCAACAACAACCAGTCTCAGCCCTCCCAGCCTGCCAGCTCGGTTTCGACTCGAGTGTTTCTCACAGACCACTTCATTAACCCTCTCAAACCTTGACAGCGTCTGTCTCCTCAGGGGTCTGTCTGTCTGCTCCTGGGCCGTTCCAGATGGTGGACTGGGCCTCAGCAGCTCTCTGCCTCTTCCTCCGTTCCCAACAGCCCAGGTCTCCAGTGGAGGAGGCTACACATCCATTCTTCAAAAACCAAAAAATCATTCCCATCGATTCAACGGTATTTTTATGCCTTCGGCCCACGGCCGATGCTCACCACGCTAGAACTTGGATGTCTCGAGCACGGCTGGGCTGATTCCGTCACGCCTTGGGTGATTCCGGGGTCAAACAGGCAAACGACAGCCCCACACTACAGCCCAGGACCCTTGGTGCCCAGCAAAACAACAGGCGCAACAGCGTTGCAGCGATAACGGAGCTGCCCTTCCCCCTTGGCTCCCATGCAACCTCAATCACCTTGATGTCTTCGCCCATCAATCCTCCGAAGCCTTGTCATATGCCACTGTGCAGGGGAATACAGCGTTGCTGCACTCCCTGGCTCCATGGCTGTCCCAGCTGTCCTCCCACAAGGCCAGAGAGCAGCATGCCCTGCGCCCTGTGACATGGTCACCGCAGTCACTGGCAGCACCTGGAGTAGCGAGATCGCACCTGTTGTGTCTCCGGCTTCCGCTGTCCGTATCACCTCAACCCCCCGGTTTTCTGCTGTCGGGCGCACCGGCTCAATCAACTGTGCTAGACCGGGAGCCGCCGTTTACGAAGCAGACTTGTCTTCACCGCAACGCTCGCCCCAGGATCGACTAATAAGGAGACTACCGTCCCTGCCACGTCTGGCCGGGCTGTGCTGTCGATGTTATCGTGCCTCTCTCATGCAGCCAGCAGCAACAGCCAGCAGCAACAGCCAGCACCAGAAGCAGACCCCGTCGTGTCCACAGAGGTGCCTATCAAGCAAGCATCGCTTCAACGGATGCCTAGTGTCGTGGATCGCTTATTCAATGTCTGCATGCCTGTTAGTAGCAGACTAGGCAGGCTGCAGTACGACCTGACAACCCACCACATCTGCAGATCCCTTTCGATGACACAGAGCACTAGCATTACCGCTTTGTACTGCATAGTACACCACCACCACGGCGATCCGGCATTTAGGCGCCGCGCATCTTCCCAGTAGCTTCTTGCCAAGCGTCAACGGTCTAATCATCAATGATAACAACGGGCACATCATGACTCTCCATGGCTGACCGCACAAGAAGCAAGCATATCCGATCAAGTGGTATGCTCTCTCTGCCGTATCATCGGAGGCTTATCCACGAGCGAGCGCTGTCAGCCTCCAGCATCACCTACCAACTTTGCCCTCAAGTGTTATTGCTTCCTGTCGTCATACCTACTGTGGGTCTAACCACCTGATGGGATCCCGGGTCGTCTCTCTCGCGCTATTGGCTTGAGCTGCCCTAGATTCTTAAGACAACTGTCTCTACTTCTTCCAAGTCGAGGCCCACCTCGCCTCACCGGGTACGGGTGCCCCTGGGGTCCTGCAGAAGTGGGTGTTTCAATGTCTCAGTTGCTTTTGTGGTTCCTGCTGGTCTTCTGCACCGATCCGCAGTCAACCAGCATCTGGTCCAACTCAATCCTTGATGCCAGAACAGAACGGCCAGAATCGACCGTCCGAGGACCAACAGTGCCCCCGTGCCAGCACCTGGGAATAACAGTAGTATCCCTCGGACACCACGTCCACTCCTTGTTTCCCAGTATTTTATTTAGCATCCAAGTGCACAAGGTGTATTCGAAGACAGCCATCCTTAGGGATTACAGTCAAGCGCGAACACCCTCAGGAACGCGAACAAGGAGGTAGACACGGCTACCTAGCCCATGCAAGCTTCGAGAACATTTCGGCAGAACTAGCCAAGTGTGTTCCGCCTTCGAGTCAGAGTTGACTGCAGCCAGTGATCAAGGTTTTCACATCAGGAACCTACAAGGCCGACCAGCTCACACAAATTGCGAGTCATTCTTGAATTCTGATGTGCTCTGAAGTTCTCGCCTCCTGAAGAACAGGCCGGATTGCTGTGCTGATCGACGGGTTGACATTGGTGGGTCCCAAACATCAGGTGAAAGAGCTCCGCCGGTACGAGAATTCGCTGCCGCTGGCAGAGCGCGAGGTTCGCTACTTGCCCATGCCGCATATATTTATTGCACCCTATGGCACCCTGAATATGTGTTCGTTCTCCATTGCTCGACAGCGTACCCTCCACCGGCCCCTCCGTGCAGGCACCTGGGCGTGCTGACCGTCGATGTCCCATGCTTTTGCGACGGGACCATACAGGTACCGGCCAGCTTGGCGAACTGTCAAGCCGCCTGGCAAGACTCACGGCAACAAACCCGGCCAACCAGGAGCCACCTAACCTGCAGGACCTGGAAGCCAACGTGGGATAAACAAGGAATGGCTTACGGTGTTTGGGGTTCCTGTTCACAGCTACCGCTGTGTGTGTGGAAGTCTTATTATTTTCCTAATGCGAGCCATCCCACTCCACCGCAACCATTCCATAGCACACACACATCCACGCAAAAGCGCACCACACAGGCGCATGTACACACACCCTCCCCCCAACGTTACCGTTATTAGTGAGGCGAGCTACTGTTCCCCGGACCCCGTTACTGGCCTGACCGGCACGGCGACCAGCACGTATCTGCATGCACGAAATGCATTGCAGCAATGTCAGACGCCGGTGGATGGGGGGCAAGTGGCCATAGAGGTTCGGCCATCCAGCCAGCCCCAGCCAGCTCTTTGTCCGACGTTCACAGGCCGAGCATCAAGCAGCCTGCCGCCTCCCACACATGTGTACATGCAGTACCTGCGATATGCAGCTAGACTCATAATGTGACGAGTCGTTCACACACCCATAATATTTTGCCTGCGGTATCTCAAGAGAGACCCTTCAAGATCGGGTCTAACTGGCAGAGGGGCGAGTTATTCCACTTCCAGGGTGGAGCTCGGGCCCGCCTGCTGCCTGGCTTGTGATCGCGGCGTCTGGGGAAAGGCCCAAACAGGTATGCCGGTAAAGAGCCGGATCTGCCTTGGGCATCGCCCGCTTACCTTTCACGTCCTGTTGGTTACAGTTGTACGTGTCGCACCGTGGGACAGTTGCGGCGATGGTGTGCTGACTTGTACTCTGGTGTATCGTTGCCTATCGGGGTCGTTCTTACTCTATCCGGCCTGCTATCAATGTACATGGTGCCGCAGCATCATGATGACTACAGCAACACTAGGGACGCGCAGGAATCTGCCGACGTATGGGATTGGATCACACGTATCATCGATTATATCTGATAGTTTTCTGTACTTGTATAAGGCTTGGAGCTTCCCACGGTAGGACTACTTCCAACTGGCGTCCCCGTTGGGCAGAATATAAATCCTTTGAGAGGCCTTGGCATAAGTGCTTAGTTTCAAGAGATACCTTAGTGAGTTGCAGTAATTGAGGAGCCCATCTTCTGATTTCACTTCGGAGAATCTGCCTGGACTTCAGGCAACAAGACCAGAGGCGGGGCGCTGTTAGTCAAGCAACCCAAAGATACCTCCACAAACAGTTCTTGGGGAGAAAACAAGAGGATTAATTAGATCAGAATGATTATCCTAGTAGTACGCCCGAACGTGCGGCAACCAATGCCCACCTCTCAACTAGAGAACTAGTTCAATTGAGGAACAAATTTATCAGCCAACAGGTCCCGAGGTCTCCCCATATTTTGAGTATTTCACGAGATATGTCGAGACCAATTGCTTGCAACTCGCTTTATATCAGTGGCAAAATACATGGGGGAGAATGGGAGTTCCTACGGAAGCACAGCATGAAGGTCCCACAAGGTGTGTTACTCGATCAGAGAGACTTTGATTTTGCGCATGAGACTCAGATCTCACTTTTTATTCAATAAGTCTATCCCGAGGCACGTCCCCTGTGAACTCCCTCAGTAAATCAGACCATTCCTCCACGACACCATCCTATAATGGCAGCGGTGTAGGAAGTCCTCCTTTCCAGCAAGAATGGTCCGTCCGCAATAGGCCTTGCGCGAAAAATCAGCCTGGAGGTGCGGTCTACGGCCCAGCAATGTCAGCTTTTGTTCGCCCAACACAAGCCTATTTCGCTTTCCACCTGGGCTTACTCCAGGTCCGTCACTTGGACTTATTTGCGCGGGTCCCATTCAGGAGGGGCGGCGCAGTCTTTTGTCTCGTGTGGCCCGCCACAGTTGCCGCACGTCGGGCCGCCATTAGTCTGAGACATCTTTGGCGAGGCTACTGGTGATATTTCCAGAAACGGGGCCGTGTGAAATGGTGTTTTGGTGTGTTGGAAAATCGAGTGTTGCACGCTTGAATCCGCGGTTCTGCGATGGGCCTTTGCTGATTTCCTGAACTCTTGATTGTACTGAGCCGGCTCTGTCCTTGTTGTATCACGTTTTCTTGAAAACAATTGTTGAGCCTTTGGGTTTCCGGACGGCCTTGCTTGTTGATATTGATGGAGAGTAATTAATCGAGGGAAGGAAGGCTGGCTTGTGGGCGATTTATATATCTAGATGAAGGGCATGAATCACTCTCAAAGAATCTAGTTCAGCAATTCGAAAGGATGAGGAAACGTCTCTATTCAATCAGTTGGTGATTCAAGGGACGTTCTATTCTGAGTACTTTCATGCTTAAATCGCTGTTCTTGTCACAGTCAAAGATGCGGATGAGTCCCGGATTATCGCGACATGCCAACAGGAACGGGGTCCTATCGAGCCGGTGATCCCATTTTCTGGCCTACACCCATATAGTGACTGGCAATAGTATTGATACCGCGGAGTTCTTTACCACTTGCAAAAGTGACGTTCTAACAGTGCATGACTGGCAGCGTCGTTCTAACCATGGCGTGGACGTGGGGTCGTGGCATGCTGGAGGCAATTAATATTGCAGGACTGTCTTGGTTTACGTAGTTGATTTGTTCGGGGCTTCACATGACATTGCTTTTACTTCAACATATCCCACGAGTAGTATTGGATGAAGGCGACGCGCGTGGGAGGATGCTCATACATGAGTACTGATGCAGAAAACAACGGGAAAAGGGCCAGCGCAATAATAGATTACATAATTATATTACGGACACTCGCTACTCTTAGGCCTTTAGACACATACCGGAGAAAGCAAGATGTACTCTGCTTTCACTTCGCAGAGCAAGTACAACAGTAGTCACACGAGTTGCCGTCCACACGACCCAGGCTTTCAGATCTATGCCATGGGAAATCACATCGTCCTGGACCTAAGTCTCACATCAGTCAGGGCTACATCTTCTTTGCAGGCCTTCCGCAGTGTCTGAGAAAATATATTCTCAGGCGTTGTCAGTCACAATGTCGCCATGCTGAACCATGCGTTTCGGTGAGATCATCTAGAATTCTTACGAAGTCTATCTGTCCTGCCCTAGGGGCCAACCACCAACACTAGCTAAGAAAGCCTGCCCATGGTACACTCTTGTCCGTTGCCAGACCGTCCTGGAATACCACGCACCAGCCTCCCTATTCCAGTTGCCAATAACAACCACGAGCCCAGTCGAGCCCGCGTCATCATGCTCAAGGGGGTCCCGCCGGCTGCCTGCTGAGCCGTGCCAGGGGGTCCTGTGGAGAAACCCCAGGCAGAGCCGCAGGTTGCTGACGACACACCCTACCGTTTCCTGATCCCCGCCGCTGAGAAAGACGTTCTTTTCGCCTGGTAAGATTTCCCCCCTCTTTTCAAGTCCTTCCCATCAGCTTAGCGGGGCGGTAAACGGTGCCCGTAGGGATTGATGTCTTGGTGCGTTGGCTGTATGACGTTCCGTCGTCTGGCCAACTGAGCCGGGGTCTGGTGACACACAGACCAAGGCTCCATCGCATCCCCCGGATTCCAGCTGTCTCCACTTAATGCTCGGCCTTCTGTGCGTTAGGGAGTTCCTTCAGGGCCTCGCCAATTATGTCAAGGGCCTTGCGCAGCTCCGCTTCGCTAATTACGAGCGGAGGAGCGAACCGGATAATGTTACCGTGTGTCGGTTTGGCCTGCGTCGCGTTAGTTCTCTGTTGCTTTTTGTGCAGTTTGCTTTGTACGTTGCAGCGGTCCATGCGGGATAGGCGGTGAGGGCGACAGGTGGTCATGCGAGCACACAGCAGCTGGACCACCGGTGGAAATTGGGAAATGACTTACCAGAACACCCTTGGACTTCAGGAGAATACAGAGATCCCAGCTGCTCACGGTTAGCCGTCTCCTCACCAAGGTGGGAATTCAGTGAGAACATCGGCGCGCATCTTGGAACCCTGAAGGCTCCAAAACTCGGCTGATACTCCTCTCATGTGGATCTAGGGGTCCAACTTACGCAGATCGCCCGTTGGTGGCAGACTCGTCGATGACAACGGCGTTGAGCAGCCCCTTGCCCCGGACCTTGGCGACGAGCGGCGAGTTGAAGGAGACCACACCCTCACGGAAGATGTTGCCCAGCTTCTCGGCCTTCCCGACCATGTCCTCCTCCTCGATGAGCTCCAGAGCGCGCACGGAGACGGCGCAGCCCAGCGGGTTTCCACCGTAAGTGGAGCCGTGGGTACCCGGCTCGACCACGAGCATGACGTCCTTGTCTCCAAGAACGCACGACACCGGGTACATGCCACCGGAGATGGCCTTGCCGAGGGTGACCAGGTCGGGCTTGATGTTGGCCCACTGGTGGCAGAGCATCTTGCCGGTGCGGCCGATGCCCGTCTGGATCTCGTCGCAGATGAAGAGAACGTTGTACTTCTTGCAAAGGGCGGAAACTTTGCTGAGGTAGTCGTCGTCCGGCACCACCACGCCAGCCTCACCCTGGATGGGCTCGACAATGAAGGCCGCGGTCTCCTTGCCGTGGCGCTCGAGGACGGCCTCGAGATCCGCCACGTTGTTGAAGCGGATGGGGTTGCCGGTGGTGGGACAGAAAGCTCCAATATTGGGCACGAAGGGGCCGTAGTTGTCCCGTGACTCTGGGTCAACAGACAGCGAGATTGCCGTCATCTATAGTTGGTGTGATTAGATCCCGGTTGTCTCCAATTTCATATACAAGACTGTAGCCACGCTGCTCAGCGGCAAGCAGCACTCACCGTCCGTCCGTGAAAGTTCTCGGTGGCGGAAAAGACCAGGGCCTTGTTCTCAGGCACACCCTTCACCTTGTACGACCACTTCCTCGCGATCTTGATGGCCGTCTCCACAGCCTCGGCGCCCGTGTTCATGGGCAGCACCATGTCGTAGCCGAACACGGAGCGCACCTTCTCTGCCCAGACGGGGAAGACATCGTTATGGAAGGCGCGAGAGCTCAGGGTAAGGCGGCCGGCCTGCTCGGTCAGCGCCTTGATCAGCTCTGGGTGGCAGTGACCCTGGTTGACGGCGCTGTAGGCGGACAGGAAGTCGAGATAGTGCTTGCCCTCGGGGTCCCAGACATTGACGCCCTGGGCCTTCGCAAAGACGACGGGCAGGGGGTGGTAGTTGTGGGCGGCGAACTGGTTCTCGGCGGCAATGGCAGACTTGGTGGAGGAGGCATGGTAGCCCGAGGCGCCGGTGCTTGCGCCATTGGTGGCAGAGACGTCCTTGTCTGCGTGGGGCGCCATGTTGAGTTCGTGTTGTGGGCTTGGGGACGACACGTCGAGGGAATTGGGATCGAAGTTGTGTGCGACGGGGCGGGATGTAGTGTGTAAGTTAGACTGCCTTCTCTGGCGTGTGTTGCGACTGTGGTTATCGCAAGAAGTACAGCGGCATGAGAAGAGAAGAACAAAGCAAGACGGGATGGTCGAGGAAGGGGGCCGAGGGGGCGGCAGGACTAAAATAGTCGTAAGACTGATGAGGCCAGGTTTCGCAGCAGGCCTCGCAGCCCCGTCCCCGGATCCTGTTTGACTGTGCGTGCGGTGACAGGATTGTTGAAGAGTGGCACACTAGACCCCTAAGTGCAGGTATAACCGCGAGGTTGGTTTTGGTATTACACACGACTTGTCATTCTGCGGTCACAAGATAGGCAACGCACTGCGGAGGAGCCGAGACAAGCCGCCGCTATGAATAATGAGATGCGCTTGCATCTACTGGCGAATGATTCAAGTCGGGTCAGACGTCTGTGTCTCTCTCAATTGATCAATTGACCACGAGCCTCGCCCAGAGATGCACCTCGTCCTGCCAATTGATGCCATCTTTTTTGGGCCAGCCTGCACACTACAGCAAGTAGACAGACTACAGGCAAAATGATGGCAGCAGTCTAATCTAGACGGCACTACTTGGCCCCCGATAGCGGGATGGAGGGGTCGCAATCTCCCCCACGCCTGGGCTGCGGCTCCGGCTGCAGGGGCTAGCGCACCTGAACAGCATGTCGGCCGCCAATCATCGTTGCCCAATTTGACATTTGACAACTACGAGCCACCCCCCCCCTTCAAACCCTTGGACTCAGGGTTAAGGAAAGGGGCTGCACGTCTTGAACAACGTTCAACTGTCTGAGTGCAGACGGTCAGGAGTAAGCAAGCGCTCATGATCTACCAAGCCCCTTGATAATGTCCACTCATGAGGCCCGCCAGCTTCATTCTCAACATGGGCTGTCCATACCGCCACTCCTTGTCGTGACGGGCTTGATCCTGCTTCGCACCCTGAACGCATTATGTACTGGGCGCACCTTCTTCCAGCCAGATGAATACTTCCAAGCCCTCGAGCCGGCATGGAACCTCGCCTTTGGGCCCCATAGCGGTGCCTGGTTGACTTGGGTGCGTCTACTCATACGTATTTCCCCGGCCTATGGCCTTATTTGGACTCAGTGACTGATGATGGTCGTAGGAATGGGAATATCATCTGCGGTCATCTCTCCACCCAGCACTGTTTGCCGTCGCGTACGCAGCCGCAGACAAGGTCATGCATGTGCTGCCGTTCCTGCCTGCCTTCAAAGCATCCGTGCTGGTTGTATTGCCCAAGCTGGTTCAGGCATGTCTCGCCGTACTGGCTGACCTGTATACCTGGAAGCTCGCCGAGAAGGTCTACGGCCAGGGCAGCAGGTCGGCATGGTCCGCCTTGTGCGTGACCGTGCTAAACCCGTGGCAGTGGTACTGCTCCGCGAGGACCTTCTCAAACTCCCTCGAGATGACGCTTACCATAGCAGCCTTGAACTACTGGCCCTGGGACTTACTAGGCGACGCTTCAGAGACTCACGGTGGCTCCCCCGCGAGACGGGAGCGTCTTGCGAGCCTGCGGGTGTCTCTCTTTCTTGCCGCGATTGCGGTTCTCCTGAGGCCAACCAACGTCTTCATCTGGGGCACCATAGTCATGGTAGCGTTCACCCGCTTGACGCTCCGTGGCAAAAGTCCTATCACTTTGAGAGTAGCGCTGGTTCTCTTCAGGGAGGCTGTCCTGTGTGGAAGTGCCGGCCTAGCTCTGTCTGCGATTTCTGACCGTCTTTACTTTGGCGAATGGACGTTCCCACCGTACCATTGGCTTCACTTCAACCTGACACAAGACCTCGCTGTCTTCTATGGAGAAATGGATTGGCATTATTACTTATCGCAGGGCATCACTCAGCTCACCATGACTTTCCTTCCGTTTGCGCTCGTGGGACTGTACAAATTTGCGGTGTCGTCGACTTCAGGCGCCACGGCGACGCAATCCAATACCCTAAGAACGCTGGCCTACACGGTCATCAGCACCATTGTGGTGCTGTCTATGGTATCGCACAAGGAAGTCCGCTTCATCTACCCCCTTCTGCCAACCTTACATATTCTCGCGGCGCCATCCTTCGCCTCATTTTTCTCTGCCGCTCCAGGCCACCAGCCTTCCCAGAGCAGGACCGCCCTCCTTGCTGGTCTTATTTTCGTCAATCTGGTCATAGCAACGTACCTTTCCCTCTTCCACGTTGCAGCTCCCATATCCGTCATGCACTTCCTTCGACACGAGTATGAGCGAGTCCATCCCGACCACCTAGGTCTCCACCCCGGGCAACCTATCCTCAGCCATTATCATAGCCTCGCGCAACCGGCAGCACCTCGGCTAGGTAATGACACCGACGAACTCTTTGCTCTATTCTTGACACCATGCCACGCCACGCCCTGGCGCTCACACCTCGTCTACCCATCTCTCCGCGCGCGTGCGTTGACCTGTGAGCCTCCTCTGCACACAGCGCCTGGCAGTGTGGAGCGGGAGACCTACATGGACGAGACCAAGAGGTTCTTCAACGGATTCGGTTCCGACGACAAGTGGGGTGTCGACTTCCTGGCGGGTGAGATGTGGCCGCTGGTAGCCGGCGAGGGCCAGACTGGGGTTGGAAGCCGCGATGGTGAGGTGCCGCGATATATCGTTGGATTTGAGAGCATGGAGGTAGCTTTGACGGGCTTCTTTGACAGCGCGGACATGGGGGTGAAACTGAAGCGGGTCTGGCGAGGATGGAATGGGCTTTTCAGCGATGATGACAGAAAAGAGGGGTATTTGGCTGTCTGGGATACCGATGTATATACAGACTAATTTAGGACTGTCGTGGAGTGCTTCTGTTGAAGACACGGTGCTGCAGACACCTATAAGAGATCAATGAGAGACCTTCCATCGTGCTGGTCTACAGTCTAATGTTCTGGCGAGCAGTCTAATTGTGCAAGAAGAGTATACTTATATAGCTCTCGGTCTGCCGACTATTTGCTTTTCAAACGGCAGACTTCTCGTATAATGTGTATACGTCTGGTGACTATAAACGTAAATCTAGTATCCCAAGTACCAAATGGCGGCGATTCGAGAACCAATCCTCCAGCCGCTAAATCAGAGCATATATCTGAACTCAGGGTTCAAATCACCCAGCTCCGTCTTCTCATAGTCGGTCAGGTTGGCGCGCACCGTCCTCTCCCGCTTGCGGTTCTCCCACGTGATGAGCGCGGCATAGACGCAGCAGCTCACGAAGCTTAGACAAATGAACCCGATGCAGATGCTATACCCGGGCTTGTAAAAGGGCGCGTCCTTGGCGAGGAAGGCGTACGTGGAGATGATGCCGCCGATGTTGCCGAAGCCGATCTGCCACGCGGAGCCGATGGCGCGGCGGTGGTGGCCCCCGAGATTCATGTTGAACCAGCACACGATGACGGGCATCGCAGAATATGTCCCCATGACGACGAGGAACAGCGCGCCGTACTTGACGCTCGTGCGGTCGTGGACGGTCAGCAGGACGGCGAAGCCGCTGATGGCGACGAGGATGGGCACGACGGTGAAGAGGAAGCGGTGGCGGGCGAGGTCGGAGGCGAAGGCGACGAGCATGCTGAAGCCGAAGGCGACGGCCCAGGGCGGCACGCTGTGCAGCTGCGTCTGGATGGGGCTATACCCGTAGGCCTGGATGATGGAGGGCGCGAAGTAGGCGTAGCCGTAGGCCGGGACGATCAGGCCGAAGTACATGAACCCGCCCACGATGACTTTCGGGTCCCGCAGCACGCTGAGCACGTCGGCCAGGGTGATCTTGCGCTCGGCGGCGTTGTGGCCCAGGTCCGCGCGCAGGCGCGCCTTGACGTATTCGCGCTCCGGCTCGGTGAGCCACTTGGCCTGCTCCGGGAAGGCTGGGAAGGTGAAGAGGAAGACTATGCACACGAGCACGGTGATGGCGCCCTCGATTATGAAGATCCAGCGCCACCCGTTGTAGCCTCTGAGTCCGTCCACTATAAGAGGGACATGCTAGTCAGTAAACAAGTATGGGATCATGGGCTGGGTTAACTCACTCTTTCCAATCGCGGAGGCCAACAACCCGCCAAATGCACCAGCGAGACTGGTCGAGGCGAAGAAAAAGGTGAAACGCTTCTGTGCTTCGCTTCTCTTGTACCACATTCCCAGCAGATAAAAGCAGCCACTAGAGAATGTGAGATTCATGTACAGTACGGCTTCTGGTGGAATATGGATTTGACTCACGGGAACATGCCGCATTCAAAGATACCCAAGAAGAACCTCGTGGCGAGAATGCCAGAGTAGTTCTGCGTCAGGCCCTGGAAAACGGTCACCAGGCCAAACGCAATCCCGCAAAACGAAAGCCAGACCCTGGGGGACAGCTTCTTGAGCAGGATGTTCGACGGGATTTCGAAGAACACGTATGGGACAAAGAAGATAACCAGTACGGTATTATACTCTGTGCCGCCGAGGCTAAGGTCCTCGGCCAGGTGGAAGGACCTCGCGTTGGCGATGTTGACGCGGTCCAGGAAGGCGAGCAGGTACAGGATGCTGATGAAGGGGAGCAGGCGCAGGTCGATGCGGGCCATGAGCTTCCTCTCGGTCGTGTGCGGCGGGCAGGCGACGCCCAGCTCGTCGTAGTCGTCCGAGAAGCCGGCCTCCCTATCCCCGGGGTAAAGGCCGGCGGGGGATCCGCCCTCCTTGACCCCGGCCCCGTCGCTGTGGACGTCGACGCCGCCGTCCCCGGCCGGGGCTGGAGCTGTGAGTGTAAGTCAGCCATGGTCCATGCAAGGTTTGTTTGAGCGGTATGGTGTGGTTGGTATATGTTCCGGGAGGCTATCCACAGGAACATTCTTCCATGATCGATTATCCCAGAGGACGGCGTGTAAGCCGGCGAAAGAATCCATATCATTAAGGAGAGCAAAATGATTTCCGGGACTGCCGCCATCTCACATCATGGTGATCGCACAACGGGAGGAGACAAAGCCTGACTTACGTGACTTCTTGGTGAACATGATCGCAGAGCCTTGGATTCGGGTCCGACGTCGAGGTCAAGCACACGCGGACGAAGGCCTCACGAAACTCTCTGCTACGGATGAAGCGGGAGAGGAGATGACGGGGAGAAAAAGGCGTGTAACAAGGTGCGATGCGGGATGACAGATCAAGATAAATAGCTTACAAGAGGTAGGTACCTTGCATGTAGTCTAAGTCACCTTTAGTCCCGCCGCCCCCCAGCCCTTTTTTTCCCTTCGAGATGATCTACCTTGATTCACTCACTTCCTGGTCAGCCTGGTCCACACACATACCCCGTCCTCGGAGTCGCTCGCCCCAGCCCGCGCTCCTCCTTACCCCAGCGCCAAACCGAATCGAGTCTGGTCCTCCCCACAGCGACGATGTCACTTACTATTGGGTATGGTGTAATATCTTAGGAAACTGCCTACAGTACAGTAATGGGGTTTGGTGTGTGTTGCTGCGGAGAGTGAACAACGCAACGTCAATGGTATTGTGCTCTCAACATCACCGGGAATTGGGCACCCAGGAACGCTCCTTGACCGTCCCACCGTTGGCATCACTCGAGTTGGCCCCTTCTTCTCGCCTACCAGGAGAAAAAACCAATCCGTCCCACCCCGTCCATCTCCCGTCCGACCCAAGACGGGCGGGTGCAGCACCATCTCGTGGTTTGTCTCCGCCTCGTGCGCCGCTGTACCACCGTGCCACGGGCGCGGGCGAGGGAACACCGCTAGAACACCGGGATTCCGTGGCACGTATATCATTTTCAAAGTAAGACAGACAGACAGCAGCGGCTTCCGGCTCTGCTCTGTCTCTGCTCTCTGCTCTGTTTTTCTCTGTACGAAAATGAGTTTGATAGACGACTACCTTACTCACCCCCTTGCTAGCCCCGATCAGCCGGGCCGCCGCTTCGCTCGGGTTGCAAGCTCGTCGCCGCGAGCCGGCACCTCGCCTGGGCGCGACGGGTCTAAAATCTCACCGCGCCGCCCGATGGCTTCTACACAGCAATCTCGCAGGACGCTTCGTCTGCGGGGCTCACCTGCTGTTGGCGGTGGACTCCTTTTGCCCTGCTGGGTAGTTATTGTACTGTGTGTGGGTGTTATCAACGTTACCCTCAGGGCGGCCGCTCACGCCCAACGATCCCATATCCGCGAACCCCTCTCGCCTCTTGGCTCCCATCCGAATTTGATGACGACGGATAGGGCACTTTGACTCATACACCCGGAAGGATTGCCTTCAACAGCCATAACCGAGGCACAGTTGTTACGAGAACAAGCAAAAATGACACAGCGAAGAATGTGCCGAGTTCGCTCTCACATATGCCAGGGACCTGGGGAAATTCCCCATAGATTCAAGCTTAAACGGCCTTAGTCCCTGTGGGGAACGGGGCCCGCGCTACTGCACCTGAGTCCCCAGGTTGTTTCCCGCCGCCGAGGACGAGCCCGGTACCTCTCGTGCGGGCAAGAATTGCCCGCGTCGTCATGTTGCGGTCTCTAATCTACACGTGCAGTGCTACGGTATGTAGACGGGATATTTGTAGCAGCTTTGGATGAGACAGTGAATCTCTACCCTTTCTGGGTGTCGCCGGCGGGAGATCTTCAGATCCTCAGATGTGAGTGAGATTGAACACATGGCACACGCATATGACCTCACTTGGCCCCCGTTGAGAACGGGTATCAGCCCTCAACCTCACTTTGGACATTCACCGCGGACCCAAAAGAAACAGGAGCCCCAAGGAAAAAGGAAGAAAAGATTCCGGCCAGTTACACGGCTACCGGGATCAACGGCGCAGGAGCAATATATCCTGAGACCTTTCTTTTTCTCTCCTTCCCTGTCCCAGGCTTGTGTGCGACGCGGCCGAGATTGGCCCGGCCACGCGGCTGCTGATGACCGAGAAGTCGCGTGGCAACCCGTCTCGCAGGAAATCAGATGCACACGTGGCTGTCTGTGTGAGGATGGCCGTAGCTGGGCGGTTCGGACGAGGTCAGTCAGTCAGTCAGTCAGTCATCGTCATTATCATCATCAGCAGCAGCAGCAACGGAGGGAGCATATGTCGAGGTTCAGTAACAATGAGAGCAGGGGGAAAGTTATCACACCCGACGTTTGTCGTCCTTAGTACTCGTCCTTCTCATTCCCAAACTGCATATAGGCAGGTAACTAAACCAGGGTATCCTCAAGCAGCAGTAGCAGCAGCAGTAGTAACAGGTAATATCAACAGTGTGCCTTCGCCAGCATAGTGGCCCTCCACGTTCTCCCAAGGCCTCCCTCTTACAGGACGACGTTGTGAAAGCTTGGGACCCCAAGGTTCGAACAAAAGTTGATCTCTCTCTCTCTCCCTCTTCTCATCTCTTCGTGCTCTGTCATCCAGTAGGAAACTAGCCGCCTTTTCTTTCCCGTACCTCTTGCTGTGTGGTCTTTTGCTCTTTCAAAATGGCTGTCTTGATCTCTTGCATAATTCCCTGCCTCGGTCTGGCGATTCCCGAACCAACCGCCATAAAGTGAAGATTGAAAACATTAATAAAATCGGGTCCATGATTGTAATTCCGGTTGTAGTTGGGAACCAAAGAGGGGCATTAAAATCGTACATCGTAGTTGTACATCCACACCTGACGCTCGTATCCTGTTCATGGCCAGATTGGATTGCGTGACAAGGAGCCCGCTCGTCAGTGTTGAGATGCATTGGGCTCTTGCACCTTTTGAGGAGCATCCTTTTCTGCCTCGGTCGGCCGTTTGATGTCGAGACTCTTTCCTCGCACGGGGAGGGCCGAGCTGATGGATCCACGATCTCCAGGTGGGGACTTGGTCCGCCCCGCGTTCTCTTTGGCCTCCCGCATCTTGTTCTTGATCCATCCAGAAATGCCTCTCGATTCCTCCCTGCTATGACTCGGTTCTCTACTGCCCGAGTCGATACTGGAGTGAGCCTCCAACGTCGGCTCCGAGGACTCACCCGTGAAACTGTGCCGAGGCTTGTGCGCGTCGGTACCGACCGAACTGTTGCTGGTCTCGGCGGTCCTGTTGAACCCGATCCTTCGCGGTGATGTCACAGAAGGCTCAGGAGTCTCGGCCAAGTCCTCCTTCTTACGAGATAGTCGCCAGCGTCGCTTCCTGTCTTGCTGTTCTCCATGCTCAACCTGCTCGATAGACGGTATGGGCTCTTCCACGCGGTCGACTTCAGAACCCTCGTTGAATGAGCTGTGCAGTGATGTTGGTGGCGACTGATGTGTTCTCAGCCCGTGTTCTGTACTTTCAGAGGGTAAATGGCCGCTTGAAGGCATCTGCGAGGCTCTTGGGGTCGGTTCAGAAGGCGTGTCGATCGCTTCCGGCTTAGACAGATCTTGCGCTGCCTCTTCGGCTTCTTGGCGCGGGTACTCTGTCATCTTCTCGATCGGATTAAAGGCCTCATGAGTCGGTGACACCGCGCTGGAATGAGCAAGAGAAGCGGCAGAGCTTGCCGCACTTGGATTCGTGCTTGGGACGCGCTTTTTCCGGAGCTTGTTGGGTGGCTTCTTCTCACTGTTTTCTGTCGGTGAGCGCTGGAACAAGCTGCTCAGGTTCCGCTCTTTGGTCGGGGTGGTCGCAGCCTCGGGAGCTGGCTTGGGCTCCAGCAGGCGCTCCTGGCTTCTTTCTGGCGCGTACCCAGGTGTCAAACCACCCTTCTTGCCGGCTAGTGGGTCTGCGTGCTCGCTGGCTTCGGGCGTTGCGACCTCTTCGACCGTAGGAGGAGCTGGTATGTTCGCGGACGACGGAACCACAGGTGTTAGTGGTGAAACGGGCGCTGTGCCACCCTCGTTTCTCATGTGTGCAAACCTCCCAGACTGTATCGCCGGTGATCTTTTGGACGGAACCGTGTTGCTCCTACCAAGCCCGCTGGACGGTGTCGACGCAAGTGCAGGGCTGCCAGGGCTTGGGGCGCCGTTGGAGGCGCGCGAATGTCTTGAGCTTGTTGATTTGTTTCGTCGAATCATGCCATCCCGAGATATGCTTTCCGCAGCCGCGCTGGCGTTTGACGCAGATCGGTGGACGCCGGACTTGCGAGATGAGCTGGGTGTCGCAGGTGCGTTGATGACCGGAGTGCCTTTTTGGACCTCCTGGACCGTCTTCTCATCTGCAGCAGTTCCTTGCATTCCAATCAGGAAATGGTCCTGATTCTCGATTAGGAATATGAGAACGCATTGGTTGAGGCGATACTCCTCCGGGGCCATAGCGTGTCTGGGATGCGAAAGCATGCCGGGCTGGAAAATGGCTGCTAGGTTCTGCGAATTCATGCGGTTCTCGTCTGCCTTGGCTGCAAAGACCGCCAGGAGATCGAGGATGTAGAGCAGAAGCTGTCGGTTCAGAGGAGGTAGCTGTGTGATGAGCCGCTGGTACTTGATAATGGCAGCGTCGACGTCGAACTCGTCGATGAACTGTGGCCCCTCGGCATCGCCAACAGCCGACTTAGTCGCGCCTTTCAGCGGCCCCCGGAAGTTCTCGTACAGCTCAAGCGGTACGACCGGCTCTGGGAGATCGTTGAGGTACCGCCGAAGCACGTTTGCGGCGTCGTGGACCGTGTAGCCATCCCAACTGAGGCCCTTACCGTAGCGGTCCGGGGAGTCAAAGACCTGTTTGAGCTCCTTGATGCGCTTCTCGGACCCATTCAGCCGGAAAATGCCCTCGACGTTTGTTGCTGTATTCCCGCATCAGCACTGTGTCCTGTAATATGGAGGGTGACTTCACAATGTACGTACCCTTCTCTTTCAGGAAAACCCCACATTTCGCGACCACGATGGGGACGTATCCGTAGATATAGCTTTTGCCGTGGTCGTCGACCAGCGATATGGCGACGTTCGCGTAGACGATGCTCTGTCGCAGCGGCACCCCAAAGATGCCGGGTGCTTTCGTTTCTGCATAAGTCAGCAGGGCCGTAACTGGGGGAGCAGTGGTGCAAGGACAAAGAGAAGGGCGAGCATGTAAGCTCTCGTGTGAGGAGGCGCCCAAGGAGGCGCGGAGTCGCGTCTTGCGCCTCTGCGAGACCGTGCCCAGCCTGCAGCCAGGGCTGGAGATGAAGCTGCGGGCGGGCCTGAGCAGCAGAGGTGCGACAGGGCCGCCTGGATGAGGGCGTTGCTGCGAGACATGTTCCAGGGACGACAGGTTTTCAGAGCGGTCGCTATACCATGCCCCCGAAAGAGAAACGCATTGTTCTAGAAGAGCAGCGCAAGGGGTGGAGGGATCTTCACCATGTGACTCCTCATGCTTGGAGAGCTTGAAATTTTTCCACCACGACTTGAGATCTCTTTTGCTGGGAGGCGACGCGTGAGAAGCAGTCGGGGTGGGTGGCTGGGTTGCTGGCCCTCCGCCGTGGTTCGCAGCAGCTGCAGTGGTCGGAGGGTGAATGTTGGGGGGGTTTGGAGGGTTTGCGGCGGACGTCATCGTGAAGGTGACGGCGCGCAAGGACAACCGTGCTGACAGTGCTGTAGATCAGCACAGGGACACAGACAGGCTGGTCGCAGCGTCGAAGCCAGGATTGAATCAGAGGCGGGTTTTCGTTCTCGATGTTGTGAGTGAGCGTGCGGGCGGGACGAGGGCTTTTGATCTGGCGGCGTGGGGTGCAAGCAGTAGGCTGGGCTGAAAGGAGTGGATTGTGGTCACGAAAGATGAGCGGCCGAGTGCAAGTCGTGTTGTGGAGGGAAATGGGCGAAACGACGTTTAGTTTAGTTGGACTGGGAGACCACCCGGCTGGGCTGGGCTTCCGCTTGCTGTGCTTTGCTGTTGCTGCCGCTGCTGCTACTCCTACTACTGCTGCTGCTGCGCTTGGGAGGACCCAGGCAGGCTGGATGGCTGGAGCAAGTGACGAGTGACGTCCATGGGTGCTCTGGGCCTGGGGTACTTGGATACCCCTGTGTTTTTCTGGGCCGCCCAACTGCCAGGTGGGCTAGGCGCAGACCAGACCAGACCAGACCAGGTGCTGAAGGGGGAGGAGCGGGCAGGTGGTGGACTGGGCAGGCTGGCAGAGTGCTAGGCAGGGCTCTCTCTCTCAAGGTCCGGATGACCAGCCAACACCAAGGGCAGAGGGCTGGTGGATGGGCCCCACAGGTGCTCCACAGGTGCTGTACACTACCGTGGCTAACTGGGTCCCGTAATACATGCAGAATACCCAGGTACATTGTGTCTGTGTGTGTGTGCTGCACAAGGTGATGTGATCCTCTCTCTACCTGCCCGAGTTGGCACCTTACACTCGATGTCCCTCTGGCAGCGATGTTGGTGTTGCAGCAAGCTATGAACTCACAGCTTGGCTCTCTGCCTTTCCAAGGTAGGAGTGCTTTGAAAGCAAGTTTGTAGATCCAAACAATGGCAGGAGAGATATGTACCTGCAGTTGACTCAAGCAGGCCAATACATGGCATAGCACAGCACAGCACAGCCTTCCAAACATGCGTGCATACATACACACATACACACCTGGGCAGTACAGTACGACTCCGGGAATGGGCACATCCTCTCTGTCTGGACTCTGCCCGGCCAAGGATTGCCCTGGCGAGGTCTGTTCCCTGCTTTCTCTTTTATTAGAATGCCCCCCAGCTAAGCCCCTTCGGTCTTCTGCCACTGCATCGCACGCACGACGCAGGGACCCCGAAAGTTAGCACACACACACATACCTCCATCCTTTTGCAACCTCCCACAAGACGATGGCCTCTCTTCTGTCCGGCCAGGTCAAAGGAAAGAAAGCCAACCACGGACGGTTTCCGTTTGTAGGATCAGCGCAGCTCCCACGTCCGGCCGGACGGGCCCCAGGGGAACAACGGACAATCTGTGCCGGCCTTCCCTTATTCTCTTTAAGGTCCAGGTACCTGCACTAGCGTTTAGGATTCGCGAAAGGAAGCAGCAAGTCGTCGAGGTCCTCGAGACCTGCCCTGCAGCGAAGCACGTCCGGACTCGATTCTTCACTCGAGCTCGAGGTCGAGCTCGACTACTGGCTGACGAGGCGCTGTCACATCGTTAATTTCTCCCCTTCCAAGTGTCCCGTCAGCATGCAGTGACGGCGTTGTTGCCGATCCCCCAGTAGCCTTCACATGGGATCGCTGCTTAAAATTTAGGTTAAATAGCCAGACCCGTCTGTGTACGGACGTACAGGTCCATCTTCAGAACAAACTTGTCAGCCACCGCTCTCGAGAAAAATTGTTGTCCATACAGTTCACAGGGATTCTGGCAAATCACAGCATCTGAGCGTGACTTGACAGCACACATCTTATATGATATCCTCCTGTGGGATATCACCTCTTATAACACTGCGGCGTAATCTGCGTAAGAGCGTGTGATTCCATCACAGAGCGCAGCATGTATCTCAGAGCAAGGACGGACTGATGGTCGCCCTCCAACAGGAAAGCCTCTTGCCTCATTCCGTTGCCAAGCGACCGCCGACGCGTCCCCCAAAGGCCCCAGGGCTAGCTAGCTACCTAGGTATATTAAATGGCGATTCGCGAGATGAGATGGAAAACCTCAACAACACCACAACCAGCAACAAGGGAGATCGACAGACTATATTTCCATTTCTCTCCTAGCCTTAGAACGTTGAAAAAGGTCCAGATTCCATCTCACCCCTGGGGATATGTCGATGCAGTGACACTCGAGCAGGGTGCAAGGCCGAGCCTCTTGCGCTCCAACAACAAGAGAGCCCCCGGCCAAAGTCCTCCGCATTTGTTGTCATTACGGCATGACGACAGCGGCCGATGCCGTCGAAACCGCCGAGGCGCACTGCTGCTGCTGAATGAAGCCATGGCCCAGCCCTGCCAGCCAGCCAGCCAGCCAACCTGACGTGCCTGGAATCATACGATCGCGAGCGCTTCCATGCCCCCCCCCTCCCAGCGGAGCATGCTGACCACGATCGCGATTGCTTTTGCAGTTGTTCCAGATCACTTTATCTACTAGTGGGCAGTTGGGGAAATTGAGGCTTCCTGTGTGGGTTACGATAACCTGGGATTGCTTGCCGCAGTGCCGCGCCACATAGCCCAATAACGTGGGATCGTCCCGGGAACTATTCCAAGCTTTGCTGCCCAGGGTAGAGTCACTATGCATTACCATCCTGTCCCAAGGGATGTTCGCTCGTTTAGGTCCGTCCATTATCATTGATAGACGTGTGGATATGGGATCCATCCCAAGGCCCAAAGGAAGAAAAAAAAAGTCGAGACCGCCAATGACGCACAACGCTGCATCCGGCAAAGGACCACGTCTCGTCAAAGCCAAAGGAGGTTCGTCCCCCCAAACCACCCGTCAGCGGGACTCCCTTTCTCGCGAGGGGCCCCAATCCGTCTTGGATGTTGCATCGTCTGGCGACACTCTGTCTTACGGGCAGATAGGCTACCGCTCTGGCGGCCCAAGCAAAGGGACTGGGGCTGATTAGTGAAGGGTTGTGCGGCCCAGAGCGTTTCGCCCGGGCGAACGCGCGAACAGGGCTTCGTGAGATCCTACGCGAACTCTCTCGCCCTCCCCCTCCTTCTCTTTCGTCGTCCCATCTGCCGGGAATGTCCCTTAGGAACGCCTGAATCTGGGAATTGCAGGTGGTCGGCCACTGGCCAAGCCATGCTTTGATGATGGCTGTCTGTTTGTCCCAGATCTCCGGTCTGCCAATGGGTGCCCTCCCGCATGCTCCATTTTTAGCAGCTGCGAGGTCACCTCCACGGCCTCCAATCGGCTGCGGTGACGGCCAGTAAGGCCCAAAGCAAGTTTTCCCTCCCTCGCCGCCCAGGGAGAAATGAGCGCAGCCTCGTCATTGTCACCCACCCCAACCAAGCCAACCGTGCTGTTGCCCCATCGTGGGGAGCTTGGATGAGACGTTGACGTACCACGAGGGACCCGAGCGGACAGGCTGCGATGCAGCTGCTGCTCCTTCAGGGCCCTTGCCATGCGCGCCAGAGTGGGGATCAGGCGTGCGGGATCGTGGGGCTGCCCGTGGTGAGGGCCCCTCCCAATGCCGTTGATCTCGAGCGTGGATCTTCCCCAGTTGCACAAAGTACTGCGGTACGTACAGTACAATAATTGTAGCTGCCCCGCGCAGCTGTTCCTCGGACGCCGTGGCAGGCGGCGAAGGCAGGCCGAACTGGAGCTCACCAACGGCTCGGTTGGGAGATCACCGCCGTGCATGCTGGCCTGCCCACATGCCTGAGGGGCTCGCTTGTCTACTGGCATGTCTCACGAACCATGCACGTTTTGGTCACTGCCGTGGTCGGTCGGTCTGCCCATCGCCACTGGGTTGCGATGTTTCGGCTTCGCAGAGCTGGCACGTCTGACCTCGTGATGACATGGGGTCCGGGTCGCTTCTCAAGCTCGCAGGATGGGCCAGGTTGGATGGAGGGCTTGAACAGGATTGACGACAAGTATGCGGCACAGGTGATTCTTGTCCTGGCCGAACATGAGAATCGGGGACGCGGTCGACAGCACCAAGCTTGATGATCGCCTTTCGTATCTGCAGTTTGTTCAGAGACAATCCGGACTCACCCACCTCTCTGCCTTGGAAGCCATGCTCCAGAGGGTATGAATGACGCCGGAGCTAAATCATCGGCAAACCCACGGCGTAGCACCGCAGAGATACATACAATGCTAGCTTACGGCTGTCAACACCACACGCAGTCACTTTTTGACGCAGTTCCACCGCAGTTTTTGCGCACAAGGCAGCTAGCTATAACGTCGTCGGGCCACAGATGCCGTGTGAGATCAGCCGTCGCACCCAGGCGTGCATTAATTACACTGCAGGCCGACGTTGGCTATGCAGAGTGCGGCCCCCGAGCCGGCCCCCGAGGCACACAGAACCTCGGACGAGGCCCAAGATGTGGATGTGCACTGTCAGCCTTTCGATCGTGGAATGTTGGCAGATCCCAAGATGCACGAAAGCAGAGCGCACGTCAAACAAGGCCTATCGGGAGCGCTGAGCTGGTCAAGTGCTCAGAGCAGCTTCTACAATATGGGGAATCAAGTCGATTGTATCACCGTCCGTGTCAACGGACGATTACCAAGCTGATCAGCACAGCATTCTCGTGTGCCCGATGCTTCTTGTCAAACCCACAGGACCAGAAAGTGCATACAGTCTCGCCTATGACAGCGATGCAAGCAAAAGAATAGTCATTGAAGTCGAATGCCGGGGTGTCCCCCCAGGGCTTGTACAACCATGTGCTGACGCTGGTTGTCATACTCGACCGTCCGCATCAAGCACCCAGGCGTGTCAGAGGCCAATGAGGTCAAGAGCCCGCCATTCTGACCGAGCTGTCTTGAATCGCAGCAAATGGATTATCTCGTCCTTGACGCGGTGTGTTGCTGATACGGAATTCATGCCCAAAATCGTCGTCCAGACTGTCCTGTCAGGCCCAAACGCAGACCACCACACTCTTCAAGCGAGGGGCGGAGCAGCTGCGCTATTGCTGGCAACCAACCACATAGCCACATAAAGTGTCAGATTCGACCCCCAACTCTCGACGTGATAATGGCTTATCGATGCTGCGGACCCGATTATGTTCATTTTGCTTCAACAGCTATGAGATCATGCTGCTCGAGCTGTTGACCGCCGCGCTTCGAAGGAGGAGGCAGCCGCGTGTGGTTGGCTACAGGTGAAAAGTATATAGATCCAATAGCTCCTGGAGATGATATACATGCAGCGCGCTTCTCAGGCCGACTTTGTGATACCAACCACGAAGTAGCTCCGGAACGCACCGCAAACAGAAATACCCGAGCCTCATCAAAAGCCGTCTCCAGAACACAAGCAACCCGCCTAAAAGAGCAATATGGTCAATACCTCCTCGTCATTGGCTCCTGACGTATCCTCCTCCGAAGCGAGCTCTTCTCTGTCTCGCGAACAGTAAGTCAGCAATATTGAGGAAAGGAGACCTCGCGCTGATAATCCACACAGAGGCCCACCCGCGAAACGCATCTGCCGCGAAGCTCCAGGGAAGGGTTTCCCGCCGATTACCTGGCTGACACAGCACTGGCTGTCCAAGTCTCTACCCTACGAGCGCATCGCGACGGCCAGCCCTAGGCTGGGCGTCGGGTTGATCGGGCAAAGCCTCCTGGACCACCACATCAACCTTTCCCCGAACATCACCGGCCCCGCAGACTTCACGCCTGTCCGTGACGGGGCTGGCCGTCCCCTCGGGTACAGGGCCAAGATCGCGACGTGGCCGCTGTCGAAGCAGGATGCTCTGAAGGTCAAGGACTTTGCTGCGTGATCGGCGGATTACTCAGGCTTTCGACGGGCGTCGCTAGCGCGTTGCATGGAGACGGCTGGAATTGGTATCTCGGCAGACTGAACCAGAGAACTCGCAATGGTGTATTGCCTTCGGAGATATAGGGCTCGTGGGATGCGCTCAAGTAGAGCGAGAAAGAATCAATATTGGTACCATCTTGTGAATCCGATTTTGGTCTTGCCAGACCATGCAAGTTCGAGCAGACCTTTTCAGTGATTGGCACCTAGACAGAGTTCGTTCCGGAATTATGGGCGCTTCGGCAGGGGCGACAAAACCGGTGAATCATCTCTGTAGACGGAAGAAACTGTTCAAAGGCTAAATGTTGCCTTGCAGCTTCCGGAGCTGTTGCTCGCAAGGATTCTCGACGGTTCGCCAGGCGCAAGCGGATTACCCTATTGGGAGATGAAGCTAATCCTGTCCAGTTGAGCATCCTGCGGTTATCATGTGTTCAGCTGGAGTTGATCCCAGTTGCACCCGTGGCGTTTGGGATTTCTGGGAGCTGGAATCCACCAGATCAACCTATGGGAAGCCACAGATCATGTGCTTCTCATGTTGTTTTGTGTTAGACGTCGGGCCGGTCGTGGAAGTCACCAGTGGTGTTCGGAATTGCCAAGGCAGCACTCTTCAGCTCGCCCCTGGCTAGCATGCTGTGCCTGCTGAGAAATCGATCTGTGTAGGTGGTGTTAGTTTTGCCTCCAGAGCATTTTGAGCTACAATGCTACGGTGGGCCTAAGGTGCAAAGGGTTTTCCGGCTGATGATTGCAGTTTGCCATCCTGTTACAGTCAGCAAAGGGCCCAAAACTAGAAGGTTCCAACTGCTCAGGGTCTATTGAGACTCAAGCTCGGGCCTCTCTGTGCTCAGGTGGGTCTAGCAACCCCGGCTGGCAATTGTCGTCATGAAGCTGCCTAGTGGGCAGGGGCCCGGGGCTTGTCCAACCTAGCTTTCGCCGCCATCGCCTCTAACGTCAAGACAACACACCTTCATACATCTCCAAACCTCTGGACTGCAACACGGCCCAAAGGTTTCCTTCCATCTCCATCTACTCTCCCCCATTTCCATCCTCCCAGATCAACGAGGTTCTGCATCTTTGATCTCCTCACCACTTCCTCACCTCCACCTGGACCGTCGTTTGGCCTCCTCAGCTCCCGACGTCTACCGGCAAACGGACAGCACATCCTCCGAGCTTCCCAACAAACCGGGCCTTCGTTTGCACCTCTGCGTCCTCGTGCGAATCAAACAGTCAAAATGGCTCCCGAACCTAACCCAGACCACACCGAGAAGAAGAGCCATCTGATGTACGCACAACATACCCCATCATCCCCGCTTCTGTGACTGCCGACTGACTGAACCTCGCAGGGACGCTTCTGGCGCCGAGCGCAAGGAAGAGGATGACACCGCGACCGCCATCCTCAAGAAGAAGAAGAAGCCCAACCAGCTGATGTATGACGCTCTGATGCGCTTTTCTCTCGTAGAAAACTATTCTAACAGTACGCAGGGTCACTGATGCCGTCAACGATGACAACTCCATTATCGCCCTCTCAAACAACACCATGGACACTCTCCAGCTGTTCCGTGGCGACACCGTCCTCGTACGGGGCAAGAAGAGAAAGGACACCGTGCTTGTTGTCCTTGGTGATGACGACCTCGATGACGGCAGCTGTCGTCTGAACCGTGTGGTGCGCCACAACCTGCGTGTGAAGCACGGTGACATTATCACTATCCACGCCTGCCCCGACATCAAATACGTGAGTCTTCACTTTCAAAATCTCTACGAGTTTGAGGTTTAACACTCCATATAGGCCAAGAGAATCGCTGTTCTGCCGATCGCCGACACTGTCGAGGGTCTTACCGGCTCCCTGTTCGACGTTTTCCTTGCCCCATATTTCCGAGAGGCCTACCGACCAGTCCGCCAAGGTGATCTTTTCATCGCACGTGGAGGTATGAGACAGGTCGAATTCAAGGTTGTCGAGGTCGACCCACCAGAGTACGGCATCGTAGCCCAGGACACAGTTATTCACTGCGAGGGCGAGCCGATCCAGCGTGACGAGGAGGAAAACAACCTCAACGAGGTGGGCTATGACGACATCGGTGGATGCCGAAAGCAGATGGCACAGATTCGTGAGATGGTTGAGCTTCCCCTGCGACACCCACAGCTTTTCAAGTCCATCGGTATCAAGCCCCCTCGTGGTGTGCTCTTATTCGGTCCTCCCGGTACCGGTAAGACGCTGATGGCTCGAGCTGTCGCCAACGAAACCGGAGCTTTCTTCTTCCTGATCAACGGTCCTGAAATCATGTCCAAGATGGCCGGTGAGTCCGAGTCGAACTTGCGAAAGGCTTTCGAGGAGGCCGAGAAGAACTCGCCGGCTATCATCTTCATCGACGAGATCGACTCGATCGCTCCCAAGCGTGAGAAGACCAACGGAGAAGTCGAGCGTCGTGTTGTTTCCCAGCTTTTGACCCTCATGGACGGCATGAAGGCTCGCTCCAACGTCGTTGTCATGGCCGCCACCAACCGACCCAACTCCATCGACCCAGCTCTGCGTCGTTTCGGTCGTTTCGACCGTGAGGTTGACATTGGTATCCCCGACCCGACTGGCCGTCTCGAGATTCTGCAAATCCACACCAAGAACATGAAGCTTGGTGACGACGTTGACCTGGAGCAGATCGCCGCTGAGACCCACGGTTATGTCGGTTCCGATGTGGCTGCCCTTTGCTCGGAGGCCGCCATGCAGCAGATTCGTGAGAAGATGGATCTGATCGATCTTGACGAGGATACCATTGACGCTGAGGTTCTTGACTCTCTCGGTGTCACAATGGAGAACTTCCGATTCGCTCTGGGTGTCTCTAACCCATCTGCCCTTCGTGAGGTCGCCGTTGTCGAGGTGCCCAACGTCCGCTGGGAAGACATTGGTGGTTTGGAGGGCGTCAAGCAGGAGCTCAAGGAGCAAGTCCAGTACCCTGTGGACCACCCCGAGAAGTTCCTCAAGTTTGGCATGTCTCCTTCTCGAGGTGTTCTCTTCTATGGTCCTCCAGGTACGGGTAAGACTATGTTGGCAAAGGCTGTTGCCAACGAGTGCTCGGCCAACTTCATTTCCGTCAAGGGTCCTGAGCTGCTGAGTATGTGGTTCGGTGAGTCTGAGAGCAACATCCGAGATATCTTTGACAAGGCTCGTGCCGCCGCGCCTTGCATTGTCTTCTTGGATGAGCTGGACTCGATCGCCAAGGCTCGTGGTGGCTCAGTCGGCGACGCCGGTGGTGCCTCGGACCGTGTTGTCAACCAGCTCCTGACTGAGATGGATGGCATGACCTCCAAGAAGAACGTCTTTGTTATCGGTGCCACCAACCGACCTGAGCAGCTCGACCCTGCCCTTTGCCGTCCGGGCCGTCTGGACTCCCTCATCTACGTGCCTCTGCCCGATGAGGCTGGTCGCCTGGGTATCCTCCAGGCTCAGCTCCGCAAGACACCCGTGTCATCCAACATCGACATGGCTTACATCGCCTCCAAGACTCACGGCTTCTCTGGTGCCGATCTGGGCTTCATTACGCAGCGTGCCGTCAAGTTGGCCATCAAGGAGTCCATCGCTCTCGACATCGAGCGCACCAAGGCCCGTGAGGCTGCTGGCGAGGATGTTGAGATGGAGGATGATGCGGAGGACCCCGTCCCTGAGCTCGAGAAGCGCCACTTTGAGGAGGCGATGCAGATGGCCCGCCGTTCCGTCACGGACGTCGAGATCCGCCGATACGAGGCTTTTGCTCAGCAGATGAAGAACGCCGGCCCTGGCGCGTACTTCAAGTTCCCCGAGGCCGACTCTGCCGCCACCAACGCGGCCGATTCCTTCGGCGACGCTGGCAACGACGACGGTCTGTATGACTAAATGCAGGATACGACATCTTCACCGTCTGTACTCTAGTTTCTTTGGGTTGGTGCGGTCGCGGATGAGCTTGGAGGGTCCTGCTTGGCTCAAAGCACCCGAGATGAGTCGTCCGCCTGGCGTGGCGATACAGGCCGGTAGATGGAAAATCATCCTCTTTGCAGGATTATCTGGGTCAGGCAAGCTAAATGGGGGTGGGCTTGACGTCTTCATTGATCGTGGCCGCTGCCGTGAAGCCGATGGCTCCGCACAATAGATTGCGATCTTGGAGTTTTCTGGCTGCCTTGGCACAGGCGATCTGGATTATGATAGATTTCCTTAATGAGAAACTCGCTTTTATGAATGAATTTGAATCCTCGATAGGCCTTTAGTCTATCACTGCCTCGACGCGTGTGCCGCTACCCTTCTCCCCTACATCGTCCGCTTTAGTCTACCACTCTTTGAAACTCATGAGCGCCCTGTCACGCCTACATGTACTTGTTGCCATGGCCCCCTCTTCTCACACTCAACGTGAAAACTGCCAGGCCTCCTTTGACTAGAAACTGATGAGCTGGCAGAGCGTTCCATCACCAACAGCCGACTTCACGCTCGCTGGGGATGAGATACGGGGCCATCAGTGTAGGTAGCAAGCAAGCAAGCCTCATGGACGTGGAATGCGGCTTGTTGGCCACCATGCCGGATAGATGGACGAGGACATGCCCCATCTTCTTCTTTTTTTCCCCATCCCTAAAGGACCCAGCTCTACTTACGTTACATTTAGGA
>JACBFG010000015.1:1751288-1766641 GCA_013435955.1 Diaporthe sp. HANT25 | reverse complement strand
CAGCCAAGAAGGGGCAGGCTGGACGACGGGCAGGTGGGCAATGAAGGGGGGGGGGGATGGACTTCTTGTGGCGCGCACACTCACTTCTTGTCGTGGCCGCCATTGATCAGCAGCATGTTGAGCTGGGAACGCAGATCTGGATCCATTGTGGCTGGTGTGTATGTAGCTGCCGCCCTCGGTATCTTGAGTTTAGTGGGTGGTGGTCGCAGGGAGTTTTGTGACATAGTAGGCGAGCTGGGCAGCCGTGATGGGTGTGCAGGGAGGGGGAGCACGGCGCTGGGCTGGCCTTTTTTTAAGGTGTGCGAGGGAAGGTGGTGTCTGCTTGCCGCAACAGACGGACGCCCGCGCGGGTGAGAATGGGTGCGACGGCGGCGGGCAACAAAGCTCCAGGGTAGCTCGTGGCTAGCGCTCCCAAGGGCAGGTACGGGTTACCGTAGATGCAGACAGGAAGGAGCTTCTCCAAACTCGTCCTCCAGGTTGCGCGTCGCTCGGCAGGTCCGCTGTGCTCTGCAGCAATGAACAGATGGATGGTGTTTTGTTTCGTTTGTTCCGTCCTGCCCGCTACCGGTTGTGCCGTGCTGCACTTCTGGCGGTTGTTAGAGCTGTCGCTCAAGCGCAGTCCGCCGCCTGCAAGCTTGCTCGTTCGTTCCTCAGTTGCCAGGCAGAGGGCGTGTCCTGCTGCCGATGCTCCTGCTGGTGCTGCTGCTCCGTGAGAAGATGCAGTAAGTAGTTGAGAAAGGGCGATAAAGCATGCGAGAGCTGTCGCTTCCTTGATTGGATGAATTGGCACAGGCAACTTTAACCTTGGTGTCAGGAGAGACTGTCTTCAAAGAGATTGGCGAGTAAGTCGACAAGTGAGTGAATGCGGAATGTCGTCATGAAAAGGAGCAGAGTCAAAACGCGCCTGAGCAACGCAAGGCTGGACGCAATTCTGCATTTCTGGGAGCCTGGAGCTCGGCACCGAGCAATGTCTCCACAGCCTTGCTGGCTGGTCGGTTTTCCTTTCCCTCATGATGGGTTTCTTTTGACGCTACAGGGTTTTCCCCCAGAGAGCCACCAGAACTTTTATTTTTACACAGCGAGCGAGCAATCAAGTCAGATCAAGATACAAGGGCATCAGGGGTCATTCAGTCATGAGAATTAATAGTCAATGGGCCTTCGATTTTCAGCCGTAAGGGTCTGTCATCGGCGCACCATACCGCACAACCTTCTCTCCTCCTCGCGCTCGCTCCAAGCGGAATGCGAGCTCTTAATTCCAAACCGACGTGCAGGCTTCGGGTGAGGAACATGCGGGACAATAAGACGTCCTCCGTCTCCCTTCAGTCTGCCGTGCAACGTTGAACAAATGAAAAGAAAACAATAGAGGTATATATGCCCAGTCTCCGTTGGTTGGTATTACAGTTTTCGTGAAGCCCTCCTGCTCTTCTTCCGAGCCCTCCCTCACCATGAACGCCAGACCTTCGAATTATGTAGCAAGGCCATTACAAGCAGGGCCCCTGCTACCAGGAGCTTTTTGAGACAGTCATAGATGCATCATGGAGTGAACATGAGAAAATTTTGTACAGGCGGTGCGGTAGGTCGTCAGCGCAGTTCAAATGGTCAGGATGGTAGTGATTCGTCAAATGCTGAAAAGAAAGGGTATTTGGGGTTTGTTGGCCACTAAACGGTTCCTCGCAATCTCTGCTTTCGCGCGAGCCAGTCGCCAAGCATGTGGTCAAGTTGCTGTTCACGCATGGTCAGTGGAAAGGTTCGCATATCTCTGTACTTTGTGCTTGCACTTACAGTTGTGATCTCCGCCAGCTTGGCATTCTGTTCTTTGAACAGTGTGCCGGCGACTGGGTGTTCGGGCCCGACTGGCTCGACATCAGTCTTGTCGTAGACCACAACGAGAAGATCTCTGATGTCGGTGCCCGAATCGAAGAACTCCCGCAGGCTCGTGTCGTTCCAGTTCGACACCGTCGTCGTAGAGGTGGACGTGGTAATGGAATCCTGGTTCCGGTGTGTCCCACCCGCATCTTCTCTGTCGATCAATTCGGGTGACGGCGACGATACCGGTGACGACTGATCTTCCTGGCTTGACGTGTCGCCGACCAAGGCTGGAGGCTTGTCCCCACTTGGCGTGATCGGCGAAACCTCGATTGGCGATTCTGACAGTCGATCCTGTCGCTGGGCAGCCTCCGAGGCTCGTTCTGGTGTAATGGTCGAGTTGGATTGAGCAGACACTGTGCTCATATAGCTGTCTGGGAATGCCCCCGGTAGCGTAGGCCGGAACTGTTTGCTCTGTTGGGGCTCTTCCTGCTGGGGTTTCTCCTGCTGTGTCCTTTCCTCCTGGGGCGACTCTTGCTGGGGCTTCTCTTGAGCCTTTTTGCCCGAGCCTGACATCTGCCTGAGTGTCTCGTTGTAATCGTCTTCGCCTGAATCCGAGTCCTCAATCTGCATACGTGACTTCGCGGTCGTAGCCTGAGGTGGACTGTCATCAACGCTCTCTGACCGGGAACCGGCTGACCTTGATGCGGCCGACTTGGAGTTATCCTCCTGGTTCGACCGTGATGCGTCGGCACCTCGCTGATCCTGCGCAGTTTCCTGCGCGTCCTGGGCCTCTGGCTCGACGAGTCGCATGGAAGCGGGCGGCACGTTGGCGACATTCTTCAACTTCCCTTCGTTCAGGAATGTCGAAAGATCCATACCATTGTTATCCCTTTGGACAGTCCCGGACTTGTTCGCCAGAGAAGGCTCCACACGCGGTTGCTGCTTGTGCAGTTTGCTCGGGTTGCGCTGTGGTGAGGCACCTGCCTTGTCCTGGTCGTCATTGAAGTCCTCAGATTCTCTCTCCGGTGCCTCTGCAACCGCGTCCATGGATCGTTTCCCGAGAGAATCGTCGTCGTCGCCGCCCTTCTGCTTCTTGTCCTTACGCGAGAATAGGCTTCGGAAACCTCCTTTCTTCTCCTTCTCTTTCTTGTCTTTGTTTTTCTTCTCCTCTCTGATTTCCTTGTCGAGTTTGTCGAAACTCGGGCGCTTGTTGACACCCTTATCCGAGTCGGTCGATGCTCTGACAGTCCCGTCGTCTCGCAGCAAATTAGGCGTAAGTGTGATCTTCTTAGTCTCCACCGTGTCGTCTTTGAAGAAAGAATCCCTGACCGTGCCATCGGCCTTCCTCTTCGGGCCTTCCACACCATTCGTCTCGAAGATCTCCTCGCTTGTTCGATTGCCCTTAGCCGACGTGGGTGAGTCCTCTTTCGAGTCCGAGTTGGCAGGGTCCACGATCTGTACAGACTTTTGCGCCCGCGGCCTCAGCGGTGCAACTTGTGCTGCTTCCTCACTAGCCGCTTCGTCGGCAGCACTCTGCTTGGTGGCGGCTGTTTGTTGTTGGGACGACTGCTGCGCTTGCTGTTGTTGTTGCTGCTGTTGAGCGTAGAATTCGGCCTCGGCCTCCTCCTCCTCCTCCGTGTCGAAATCGTAGTCGGAATAGTCTACGTATGTCGGAGCAGCAAAAGAAACATTCTTTTTCCTCCGGCGCATCGCTGTCTTGATTGGATTCTTGGTTTTGTCGGATTGATCACCCAACATCGTTGCCGACAACTGCACGCGTTAGTTCGCATTCCGGGATGATTGTGCTCTTCCAACCTACATCGATATTCCGGTGCTTGTTCAGACGCGCAAGCCTCTCAGTTGGTGTCTCGATATGCTCAGCCGGTAGATAACCTTAATTAAGCGCGTCAGCCACATCAGCTCCAGCGAGCGACTGAATGTCTTGGGAGCACATCTTACCAATACTGCTATCCTTGACCACACGGACCAGCCACCAATAACTGTTGCTGTCGTCCAACAGAACCATGGCGTCGCCCTTGGTCGCGTTCGCTTGGCCTTCGACGGTCGCTATGAATGTGTGAAGGGCGTAGACGAGCTCGAAATCGATGTCCTCTGTATCGTGTAAGCACTCGCCGCCCCAACCAGAATCAATAAACCGGGGGTCATTGGACTCAAGGAAATCGTCGTCATCATCATCTTCGTCGCTGGATTCCTCGTAAGGGACAATCAAATCGTCGGTGCTGCAGACCTCGTCTTCCATCCCGATGGCCTCGTCGACACCCGCCTGCTCGGCCTCAAAGTCTTGTTGTAGTGCTTGTATTCCGTCGAGCAGGTCATCCAGGGTGTTTCGGGTACCATCATTTGTGTCTGGAAGACTGGGACACCTTCCGTACAGGCCAGTTGGGAGACCACTGCTCCTCGGATTCTCCTGTCCATTGTCCCCTGACGCCGTATCCTTTTCGCCTGGCTGTGCGTCAAGGTGCACAGGGGGTGGATCAGGAAGATGATGATGACGACGGCGGGGAATCGCAGCAGGCGACTTGTCTGCTTCGCGATGCGCAAGCTGTAGGGGTAAGTAGTCAGGTTGGTCGAGGTATGGGGAGGAAGACCTCGCCTCGCTGCAGCATGCCGAAGCCGGAGAACTACACGGCGACGCGCAATGGTGTAAAGATTGAAGAGGTGGAAGGTGACAGGTTGGAGACCCACCATCATCGATAGAGGGCGAACTCGAGATCTTGTCCATCATGTCGTCGTCATCCAGGTCGCCATCGTCGCCGTCCAAGTCGGCGTCCTCTGTCTCCAGGCCACCGTTTTGTGCGACAGCGAGGTCATCTTGCTGGCGTGCGGCCATGTTGCCGGCGTTCTTGGACTGGCCAGTGAGGGAACTCGTGACTCCGGCGGCCAAGTCTTCGGCGTATTGGTGTAGGTCGCCAGCCTCGCCGCCAGTGGTCCAGGAGACTCGGGGGCTCCGAAGTTCCTCCTCTGCTTGTCCTGCTGCGACCTCTCGTAGGGTCTCGGCCTGGTGAGGAGCGGTGCCAGATCCGGAGTTGGCAGACTGGGAAGTGTTGAGGGGGCTGGGTCGAGCAGGGTGGTTCTTTGCGGAGGGTGCTTCGCGATCTTGGAGGTCAATCGAGTCTGAAGGGAAGTTGAAGCGAGAGAGTCAGCATTGTTTTGATCGGGGGAAGGTGCGCAGGGGGCAAGGGCACTGTTGTGACAGGGTGTGGGCTCCTTGAGACGGGCAAACTCCCCAGATGGCCCAAGCAGCGGCAGTGTTGGCCAGTGTTGGCAGAGGCGGTTTGAGGGAGCGGGAGGCTTGGGAGGCTGAGAGAGTCATGCTCGCGCCGAGCACATGCCACATACCAGCACGAATAATTTCGGGTCTTGTCATTTTGAACGGGTAGGATCTGCCGCGACAGCGACAGCGACAGCGTTAACAGCGCAGGCGGTATGGGGACTGCAATGCGTCCGATGATCGTATTGTCGTGATTGCCGGGGGTGGCTGAATCAACCAAGAGATTGTAACTGCTTGATTGACGGATTGACGGATGGATGGTTGGATTGGGGAGAAGGATCGATTAATTGATTTGACTGATGTGCGGGCCGAGAACAAGGCAGAGAGACAAGACCAGACAGCCAAACGTGCCAGAATTTCAGCCTAGTCTGGTGGAACTGGTCTTCTGGTGCTCTCAGCGCGGGCTGCTGATGCTGATCCTGGATCCTGATTCTTGCGCCGGTGGTGGTGGTGGTGGAATCTACTGTTGCTGCTGCTGGTGCCGGTACATACGGTGCCTCCTCGTTGGTGGACAAGGGGCGGGAGGACATGGAACAAGGCTCAGGGGTTTATGTTGGGCGGGCTGCGGAGCGCTGAGACTGGGCTGGAAAGGCAGGCTTGCGTGACAGAGACGGGACGGAGGCCAGGAGTGGTGGATTGGGTCGATTGGCGGGTTTGGGGCTGGAGATCCAACGCTCTCGGCACCAGGCTAGAATTTGGCCGTCGCAGCGCCAGCCGTCAACTAATGGCCTTTCGATCGAAAGGGCAGCAAAGACAGAAGAGCGAGCGAATCGTGTGGTCTCGACCACGGCTTATTGTTCCTCGAACCGTCCGCGTCTCCCAAAGGGTCTGATCTCAGTCCTCACAGCGAGTAAACACTGACGCGGGACCGGGCTACAGGTACCTAGGGCCGTTATTTCTGCACGGCTCTGGACTTTGGTCGCGCAGCTATGATGACGGCGGACCTGCTGGAGCTCTGCTTGCAGCTGATGGGGTGTGGGCGCGAAGTGGATGTGGATGGGGATGCCCGTGGCCGTGGGTCAGGGCCAATTCGACCTGCAGCAAGGCCCACCATCCTTCCTGTGTGAGTGGCACTGAGTGCAGGCAAACACGCAGGTACGGGCAAGGTATGTGGTGGTGGCATTTTGGAAGAGGGCCGCTCGGAGGCACGTGCGTTATGATGTGAGCAGGTGCAGAGGAAGAACACAGCATCCATTCCTATTACCTAGGTCCTGTTTAGATAGAGTTGACCACTTCCTTCCTGCCTGCTAGACATCGGCCTCAGCAACAGCTCCCCAGGGCCATAAGGTCTGAGCTGCAGCTGAGCTGAAGCTGAAGCTGAAGCTGAAGCTGAAGGCAATGTCTGACAGAAGCACAAGCCAGCCTCGGTCGTATTACGGGCTGTACGGTTGTGACACGCAGGGCTCTGCAGCAGCTCTTCAAGCAGTGAGTGAGCGAGTGAGTGAGCGAGTGAGTGCCACTGAGTGGCCCGTCAATGGTGTTAGTTGTTGATCTGGTCTCAGACTTCCAAGGTTGCTGCAACCTGCTTCCCGAGTCCTCGTCTGTGCCCACAACGATCGCCCACGCTGAATCTGGCTCACCTGGACCCTCGAGTCCCTGTATCTCCGAGCCCACCACTCCAAGAGAAGAGTGGCACATGCATACTGTATTACGAAGACGGTCGAAAGGGTTCTTCTTTTTTGGGCGCGAGAAATTAATTCCCGCCCGCAAATACCAAAGCGGGCCACCTGGCAATGGGGCCTCGTCCTCGTCGTCGCGGAGGGAGCCGGTAATGCTTTGGCTCCCTTCCGCGGCTCCTCTTTTCTCTGGGGTCTTCCCAGACTTGAAACAATCAAATGTTGTTTCTCGGTACGCATGTGGCAGCTGGTGGGGCCTCGCATTGAAGCCCTTACCCACCCAATCTTTCCACCCCTGCCGCAAGTGTCCCAATTACGCCCTCCCGTACCTTAGCACGTCAGGGCAATAAAACCCTAGACATAATCCATCCAACTTTGTCCCTCGCAGTCCTGTCGCGGCGCCCTGGTCCCGCGCGCAGATTGCCGTCGCGCACGCATTAACGCTGGTGATATGACCATGCAAGCAGCAATATACAGCACACCCCTATTGCGATCGAAATAGCAGTGCTGCATGCATAACGGCGATAACAGCGTACAGCGCTTGACACGACCTCTCCCAGGCCAGGGACAGTGGGCAGCAATGACAAATGTCTGGCCCGAGCTGCGGGATCTTCGCCTGAGAGCCACGACAGCCGCTGCCCACGAGGCTTCCCTTGCTTCCAATGCCATTGCTCGCGTGCTCACTGACACTGTTCTATCCCCGCACATCGACGACGACTAGAACCAGTTCTGGCCACAGACACCCGCCCCTTTCAGATCCCGCGGTCCGGGTCCAGCATCACGGACCAGCACGGGCACGTGAAATATTGTTGAAAGTCCGCCTACGCCAGCGCCACCAGCCACGGGCGGCGAACGTCAAAGGGTTAGAGGGGTCGAACAAAGGCCGCTGGCCAGGCCGGCGGCATGTGGCTGTCATTCCAACTTGGCAATGGGGGTCGATCACGGCCCCAAATCAGCCAGCCATCTGCCGGTAACTGGATGCGGCCACGCTTCTTCTCGAAACCAAACCCCTGGGGATCTCGGCCTCCCGTCTCCCGGGGACTTGGTCGCCCTAAAATGGCACCAGCGCTAGGGAACTCTTAACCTTCCTAAACCCATGCCGGGCGGGCCCTTGGTGGGTGTGAGATTTCCGATCCCGGTGCCGGGGGACGCTCCGGTGGACGGTCTGCCCTTTGTCCCCCGTCTGGCTCCGGGCTCCCATCACGCTGTCACTGGCGGCTCCCCAGGGCGTCTCCTATGTGGTCTAGATCGGTCTCTTCTCGAAAAGAGGCGCAGGTGACCAAGAGCACGCCTGGGGCGAGGCACACGGTGTCTGTGCCCAAGCGGTGGCGTGTTATTCGCGTAGACAACACTACACGTGCTTTGCTTACGCGACTTCAGACCGTGGCTACTATTGTCACCAACCGAAGAGGCGACAGGACTGTGACCATCGCCTGCATATTGATCGTATCACGGCTCAAAGGGCTCGCTACGCTCGGCGGGGCAAGTGCAGATGACTTGGTCACGCCTTGGAGCCGCCTCTCTAGGACTCGATGATAATCTCCAATACTGCTTATACAGCTCCAATATTTCCAGACGTGATTTGCAAAATTCTGTACTCTACCTTGACATGATATTCTTGGGATAACTTCGTATAGTCAGCCATACGGTCTATAAGGTTTTGCAGCTCACCTGGTTGCCTTTCCAGAACGCCAATGACCTCCGCGGACCTCACGAATTTGTCCGTCCGAGCAACATACGCTGCAAGACTGTGACAAATTTACACGCTCCAATGTTCCACGTGAACCATTTCCAGGTAGAGACGCTTCTTGTGACTGTTCCACGAGTGAAACGAAGGACGGCCCATCAATGTCCAACTTGGGTTGAAACGAAATTAGACTCTATCATGCGTCCGGCCCTATCGTTTCCTCTCCTTGCAGATATGTTGTGATACTGGAAAGCATGTTCGAGCAACATGTGCAAACAGCCTGGTTGAGTTTTCCAGAGCCCATGCCTGAATATTCTAAACTCAGAACAAGCACAAATCCTCGTGGGCAGACGGAGCAAAATATCAAACAGGGCTGGAAGCATCCGGTCGCTGTCACGCCCGACCGAGGGCTTCAACCGCTGTTGGGAAATAAATCCGCCGAATTCACGGTAAGTTGTCTAGGCTTCTAGCGTAGTGTTCAAGGGCTAGCCGTCAAGCTCCTCCGATGGGTTACTCTTCCACGTGAACAGTTTGTTGAGACATATCTGGACCGGCAGCAACTAAGCGGCCATCGTTGCACGGCGAGTTTGAAAGTCGCCCGGGTCTACACAGGCCAGATGGACTTGTATATAGATAACATGCACCCATAGCCTCTGTGTGTATCTCATACCTGTAGCTAGAGACTCCAACTGACGCTGCCCAGGGTATCCAGCTGCCGGGCTGTGGCAGATCAGCATGCCCGGCGTAGCCTACAGCCTTCAAGAAGGACCACTGCCTCCGTCACCATCTCAGACACCTCCATGAGGCTCAGCTACTTCTAGGAATGACTTGACTTTGTCGAAGGCTCAAGTACCAGGGTTGGGCGGATGATATTGAAAAGCACAGAACGAGAGGCTGGGTAAGGCTGCCGGACGCTAGCATCATCCGCCCAACGATGTGTTCGTAGCCTCTGTCGTCCAACAGCGGGGTTTCGCCCGTCCTGGACAAGAGTCGCAGTCAGATTCTGCATGGTGATAGTTCGGTCGCAGGGCTACATCATGGGAGAGCCAGACCTCTGGTAATCGCGGATCGATGTCCCTGGTAGAGCTGCCAGGGAGTGGATCCCAGGGTATGTCTGCCACGGTCACTCGTGGGAACAAATCGTGCAATCAGCCGAGGGTCCTCTAACCATGGATGCTTCTGAAAGGAACTGATCGACCTTAGGTCCTGCGGTATACAAGATTCGTATGGGATATCATGTTCGGGGATGGCATCTAGCTCGTGTCTCCCTTCACCACCACGTGAGGAGGGCAAGGGGAAATATGGGCATGCTCAGAAATCAAGTTTGCTTACATTATGCTCGGTATTGCCATATCTCATATGGACTTCATTCTGGGCTTCTGTTGTTGACACTGTCCAGTTCTCCATCGGCAAATCAGAGGACTGGGAGTGCAACTGTGGCAATTCGCGCCTTTTGTCAGCCCAACTGAGGTGACATCGCAAGCTTCTACGATTTGTCGTTAGTATACTGAGTGTCTGAATAATTCTCTATGCACTCACGAGACCAAGTACATCCCAGAGTCTATCGTACGTCGCGTAGTGAATGCATCTGATCATGGTCTAACTACCCTCGACGAACAACGAGGTCACTCACCATCGAAGGAACCATTGGGGTTGATAATGGAATGGGACATTGAATGCGGCTGTACATGTGTAGTATAACAGGGTGTGTGATCCAGTCTCCTGGGAGACTCACCAGAGCGTTGAACATGGACGGGAGACCACAGTCGAGGTTACTCTCCACCGACGTTGAATAGGAATCCATTAGCACATATCTCACGAGGTGAGGTAGTACACATGTGACCTGGCGACAAGGACAGATGGCAAAAGTCTCACAATGGATCAAAACAGACGAAGAGGCCTCAAGACGACCGTACATGAGAAGTCAATTATGGCTGGTAGGATCGACTCCCTCCTGCAGCTCCCCACTCCACACTCCCGTCGCCAGGAATACGCCTCGCGGCTCCTACGTTAGAAGGCATCAGTGAAGCAGAGGAGCCAGTCGGGTGACCATCCGCGAACGATATTCTGTCCGCTGATGATGGCCTCACCCCCCAACAGGACACCATGGGGCGACGGCTCTGGCATATCTCAGGGGCGCCGTGTTCCACACCATGTACCGTGTAATGCTCTCCGTCAGTGAGATACCATCTGCGTCCCATGCTCACTGGCCCCTTGAAAATGGACAACCATCTCCGGCCCCTTCCACGCGGCGAATCATGCAACGCAACAACCGCATACCTGCACAAGCACGATTCGAGGACCAGATATCCAATTCACGGCGACCGGCCAAGTGCCGACATTATGACTCGGGCGCTGGCGGGCGTGACGAGAAGGACCATGCGCCATGCTCCTGCCAGCCGGCAGACGAGATGCACGTCGACGAGGGGAACAAACGCTATATCCGGCGACCACGAAGCCTCTCCGCGCGGACACCTGAGCTTGCGGGGCCGGGAACTGCCGCTCACGAACTCTCTCTCTCTCGTGTAGGGAAGCGGCGGAACTGCCTCTGGAGCTGAACCCAGCACAGCCCATCCCCCAAGGCCGCGAAGCCCCCTCGACAAGCCTCAGCTTGCGACGCAAGCCACGCGAATCAGTCCACCGGCGTCAACTATATCCCTCGTCGATGCCAAACAAAAGCTATTGTTAGAAACCGAGTTCGAGAGTATGAGGTTGAACGAATTGAGAGATCCACAAGCTCCAAGCACCCGTGTGTGGCAGCTTTAGAGCAAGCACACAAGCTCATGACATAACCTACCACAAGCCATGATCGACTCGCCGTGCGGGCCTGGACTGCCCGCCCCCCGGGTTATCCTCCCAGATAGACTTTCCTGGGCGGCGCAGGCGGCAGATCGATCTGATCACCGCAGAGTGACGATCTCGATTTCCGGACGGAATAAACGAGAGCGACGTCTGCTTGTTGCGTATCAAGTCTGAGCGACTGTCCTGTGGAAGCTTTTTTCATAACCTACAGCAACGCAGGCCCGTGATGCCGTTGGGCGTCGCCCAAGTGTGGGGAGAGGGCCAAGAATGACCACAGGGTGTTGCGGATAGAGTTATTGGGCGGCTTCAGGCCGCTCTGCCTCTCACCGAGCACGCACTTTGGCTGTCAGGCATAAGTTAATTGTGATGTGACTTTGGTATTTTGGGAGTATGTTAGTCAGGGGACGACTCGAAGGTGGATTGGAGCCCAGTGTGGATGGTCATCGCGGAGGCAGATCTGTCACCCGGGCCCTGCACGGCAGAGTGGAAGCGTGACCAAGCCGCCGGAGGGGTCTCCTGCACGACCCTGCCGGTTGTGCGACGCTGGCAGCAGCGGCCGCGATGAAGAACTCGGGGGTTCGGTGTCGTGGAGGCTTCGAGAAAGCCTCGACATTCCTGATCGGCGGTCCGGATGTGTCCACAGCCGCGCCCGCTGCAAGCCCATTGCAGCCCCGGTCGCGATGCAGCAAGACTGTGGGCTTCAGCTGCGAGTCTTCGGGGACCGTTTCCAGATCCTGCAGGCTGGGCATACGTGCGCCGTGACAAGCAGATCTGCCAACCCGAGCTGCACGCCGCGCACAAGAGCGCGGTGCCAATATCTGCCATGATAGCACACCAAGGCCGTAGTGGTTGCGGAGTTCTAGATTTCCTCCTATGCCGGCTGACCTTTTGTGCGCTGGAAGTGCTATCTTGACCACTTAGAACAGCAAGCCCCCATATGAATCGTATGTTCCGAGTCTGGAATAATTCAACGAACAGAGTCGCAACCGGCACGGCTCACTTGAGCAGAGCCAACGGCCTCATAGTACCAATCAACCCGCAATCAACCCGCCCGTCTGTCGGCCACGCGAAGCCAGTCGGTTTCCAGTGCCAAGGCCGCATCTTGATGTCTCACTTGAGACCTGACAAAGTCTATTGCCGACGTGTCATTCTTGCCTGAAGCTTGATTGAGAGCATGACACTCTCGCCGTTGGAGTATCGCCGGCTTGCAACATAGGGAGAGAAACGATCAGCGAGCGAATGCGAAATCCAACTCGAGGATGAATCCCAGGGAAGCATCTCGATGAAAGCAAACCTTCTTCTCGCCGAGTGAAGCTTGACGGAGACACAAGAAACGTCGCCAAGGACGTTTCCCCAGGGCAGCAGACGGACCGCAGGCCCCTAAGCTTTGCCAAGCGCCCAGACGCAGGGCTACCCACGAGGGACCAAACGATGGGGAACGAGTGTGTCCCAAGCCCACACAAGCCCAATCAGGGCGGGTGATGTGCCCGCTCGAGCATGCTGCAGGGACCGACCGACCGACTAGGGAGGGCTCATGTCTGTTGGTGTACTTTCTTTAGCACAGTTTGGCGATGGGTGTGATAAGGCCAGCAATCGCTAACAGCGCGCATCGAACCGTGAAGAACAATCGAAGGTGTCACAAAACCAGATTTGTAGCGCACGCACACCAACGCAAAGTTAAAAGGGGGCCATCAGATCGTAGGCAGGAAAGGGAGGGGTGTGTCGATGCCGGAGCGAGAAGGGGAAAATAGAGTTTGTGGGTGTAAAGTGCTCATGCACGGTTTGGTGGTGCTGTACCACACCCACACCACACACACACGATGGGCCAACTCCAGGTTTTCGGAAGCACGCACACACGCGCACTGTACGATACGCGGACCGACGGAGGATGATGGAATTGCAGTCTGGCCAATAAATCGCCGACTGGCTGACTGGCAGGTTCTGAATATGGAGGCCACGGAGGTGTGTGAGGCGCAGCAAGCAGTCAGCATGCTGACTGGTTCCTGAACCTCGTTCAGATTCAGATTGCCACCACCCACCATTTCACTCACTAACGAACTGATGGTTCCCCGCACCGACCTCTGTTGCAGCTCGTCTGATTTCCAGGTCGAGTGCTCCCAAGGTCAGCAGACGACGTGAGGGCAGAGGAGATGAGAACAGGAGACGTTGGGGGAAGTCAATGAGCCGCATTGCTAGAGCAGTGGCCTGAGCGCAAGGCAATCCAGGTCAAGTGGCTGGAGGCGCCGGTTTCATTGTTTTCGTTCCGCCGTGTCAGCAGGAATAGAGTCAGTACCCAAACGACGGACGGCACGGATAGCGCTGTCCCTCAGTTGGAAATAGAAGGTCGAGTGGTTCTAGACTCTGGCTTTTTTAGGGGGTTCTCAGGACTTGCCTAACCACCCACAACCCGCGTCGTAGCGTCCGTGAATTGTGCTCGCCGGCTCACACTGGCGGCGGTGCTTTTTTGGTGTCCGTTTCCGAGATGAATCAATCTGGTAGAGCCCGTATCGCCGGCGGCCCCTGAAGAAAGAAGGCTTCGAAGGGCCGCTGTCTCGAGTCAGCATCAGCTCTGTGACCATGGCTGTGCTTCAGAGTTCAATCATCCATTTCAATCTTTATTCGCAAGCCTGCCTGGTGATAAACGAGAGTGGGATGAGGAGGACCTTCCTTTCTCATCATTTGTCGCGTGCGGTGCAATATCCGTCGTTCCGAGAAGGAATGCAGCGTCCGTGTGAACTAGGCCAGGGCTAACTGTGCGCCACTGCAGTCCAGCGAGCCGTGGTCATGAGCACCGTTGTGTTAGTGTAGAAGTAGAGTGCCTCAGTTTGTTCTGCTCGCTTATCGGGCTCCCACTTTCTCCCACTTCCTGTTCGCCCCCGCCTTGCCTTGCCTGGTCCTTCCATCGAACCCCGTCTCGCCCATCCCAGGAGCGTGGTAACCCACAACGGACGCCGTCATGTTGGCGTTAGTTTTGTGCTCGTGCCCAGCAAGCGTCACCAAAAAGTGGGCGCGCGCACTGGTGAACCGAGCCTGGCCCCTCGAGTTTGAGTGACCCCGTCTCCGTCTTTGCGTTCCCCGACCTGGTCAGCTGGCTGGCGTCAAGAGGACAGAGACCCCAGTCTCCCAGCCGACACCATGCAGGATGCAGGAAGACGATGGGGCCCCCGGGCCCTGCCTGATTCGCTGCCCGCCCGCTTCCTTTAGCATGGCACCACGATGTCTAGCCAGAGGATAAGCATATGTAAGCATACATGACGGTGGAGGGTAATCCTTGACGAGCGTAGCTGCGGGCTGGCCTGGCTGGTTTCGGCTGACCTTCCGGAAGAGAGCAAGACGGGCGCCCTCGCATTGCGGGAGGGAGGGGGTCGGTGGATGGTTGGCCGGATGGCTGAATGGCTGGGGAACACCTTTTTGCACAGTCCTCACTCCTGACAATACGGTCTAAACAAGGGGCGTTTCGGCGTCGGAGAGCAAGCAGTATTGTACAGACGTACAGTGCAGCGCAGTGCAGTGCACACATAACACAGCATAATCCAATACATATTTGCCCACTATGATGATGACCTGGACGACCAATCCACCGCAGCACATGGGCTACCAGGGGGGTTCTACATCACTGTGGCCTGTCTTGTCGAGTCTGTTTTCTCGTGTCTCCTGTCTCTTTGGTTCACTTCGTTCTGTCATTTTTCTTGTGTGTCTTGTGGTCGGGGGATCGACCAAATCTTGATTCTGTCCCTCCGAGCCCACCGTTGCCGTTTACCTCTACCGTCTGCCGCCCCTACCCCGGTCCCCAATCCCAGACTTTCGCTCCTGCCCCAGTCCTGGTCCTTGTCTGGTTTTGGGTTGCAGTCCTGCAGTCCCAGTTTCCCAGTCCCAGTCCCAGTCCATTTTCGAATCCTGTCGACTGCATATCCCTCACTCCCTCGTCGTCCCGTCGCCCCAAACCCCCGTCTGCTGTCCCCAATGCGTCAAAGTTCAAACACTTTCGAGACAGATCCGGGCAAAAGACACCAGACTCTCTCGAATAATCTCCCCTCGAGTCAAGCATTCTCCCGCCCGACCACCGCACCAAGTGTCACTTCCTCCGGGATCCGTTGATCAACGCGCCCTGGTCTTCCTCCAATCGTGCCGCCTGCTCAGGTGCGGC
>JACBFG010000015.1:1652255-1751256 GCA_013435955.1 Diaporthe sp. HANT25 | reverse complement strand
CCCCCCCCCCCCCCCAGGCGCCCACCAGCCCAGTCCAGCCGCTGTTGCTACTGTCGTGCCATCTCCAGTCCCCCCGGAACTCTTCGCCTTCCTGCGTCTTACATCTCTCGCCTCATGCCCAAGCTCTCTCGGCGCCCAGACTTCACCGTTCCTCCCCCACGTTTGACCACTTTCGACATATCCAACAACTTGGACTCGGTTTGCCAACCGCTTGACCCAATTGTGGATCACCAAGAGAAGACAACTGTGTTCCGTGATACAAATCACAAAGAGTTCCACGCCGTGACCATACGAACGACGCGCTCGCTGTGTTGTGAGAGGGAAACCGCCGGCTCCCGATTTCGACGACCCTGACGACGACCTCAACCGACGAAAGCCCTCGACACGCGGGCGAGAACACCGAGATAGTACTGGAAACCGAATATCAACGCCTTTGGTGACGCGTGGAATCCGCCCTGTGTTGATCGAATGGCGTGTGGCCGGTAGGAATCAATTGAGGAGGTGCTCCTACCCACAGAAACACTGCCAGCGGCTGGCCGCGACTCGACCAGGTTTCGTAGCCAGCCATCATGGAGGTGCGGCAACTCATCGCACCGAGCTCGCCTTCCAAGGCGGGCTCACTGAACTCAGGTTGCACTGCCTTCAATCTGCCCGAAGGCGGCGTTATCAACATTCCTGGCCAGGACCCCATCACACTTACCGCCGACGCCGCGTTCCGGCCCCAATGTCAACAGACTACATCACCCATCATCATCGCAAACCCGGGCGTCACCATGGAGGAGACTGCCGGGTCATCCGACATCACTAATATCGCATACTCAGACTTTCGGGATCCCTTCTATGCCTCCACCTTCCCGCAATGTTATGCTCTCGCCGCGACAACCGTCATCGCATATACGTTAGTTATCATGCTGTTCATCACACCGAGGTCGTTCCTGGACGGCGGTGTGGTCGTGCTGGGGAGGAGGAGCTTCACGGATGGTGGCACCGGGGGCACCAATATCGGAGGTCGTCCATGGCTCCAAAAGGTGGCAGCTTTGTTCGTCGCCATCTCCCTGACCATCGCCACCGTCGACACGTTCCGCGTTGCCGAACAACAGTACTCGCAAGGGATCCAGAACGCCGAAGTCCTACAGCAGGAAGTCTTGGGAGGCACAGAGCTCAAGGTCATCCGGATAATATCGGAGGCCTTCCTATGGCTTGCCCAGGCCCAGACGCTCATCAGGCTTTTCCCTCGCCGGCGAGAAAAGATCATTATTAAGTGGACCGCCTTCGCGCTGATCGCCCTGGGCGTCATCTTCGACTCGCTCAACAGCTTCCTGTATACCAACCAAGGATCTCTCCGGCCTCGGTCATTCACCGACGCCATTCCCGCCCTCAGTTACCTGTTCCAACTGTCACTTGGGGTTCTGTACGCTGCATGGGTCATTTATTATTCCATTATGAAGAAGCACTATGCGTATTACCACCCACAGATGCGCAACATGTGCCTGGTAGCCCTGCTTTCGGTGCTGGCTGTCCTTGTTCCCGTCGTCTTTTTCATACTCGACATTAGGAAACCGGATTTCACTGGCTGGGGTGACTATGTCCGCTGGGTTGGCGCTGCCGCAGCCAGCGTAATCGTGTGGGAATGGGTGGAGCGAATAGAGGCATTGGAAAGGGAGGAGAAGAAGGACGGAATTTTGGGACGAGAGGTGTTCGACGGGGATGAGATGGTGGGAATGTCGTCCTCGGAATTTGGTTGGCCGCGCAAGAGGAAGAACACCAAACGCGAAGACGACGACGACGATGCCCGCGACGGCGGCGAGAGTGGGCAAGCGCAGCCACGCGATGGCCAGCCAACTGCCGCTTCGAGTAGTAACCCGTGGCCGATAGTGACGTCGCTTGCGAGTCGGTACCGGCAGAAGTCGAAGCCAAAAGCAGGCGAGGATTCGCGCGAAAACGGAACCAGCACGCGCGCTCCGAACATCCGTTTCCTTCAGCCACCCTTGTGGCCGTCCCGACCGCCACCTGCTGTCACTCCAGTTTCCCGGACCGACACAGCAAGCGCGGACAGCACCGTATACGCTGTCCGCTACCACCCTATGTCTGAGACATCTGGGACGAACACCGAACCATTTCCGGAAGCCTATTCGACTCTGCCACCAGTCGTACCCGAGATTCATGAACCTAGCATCCGGAGAGAGGACCCGGAGAGCCAGCTTGAGGATCGCGGAGCGGACGTTGACAGGATATCAGCCGCTACACCTGAACCCTCAGTGACTCCCAGCCAGTCTGCTAGCCAAGTTGCCGGGCGTGCCAACCAGGCCTCGAGGCCTGCTAACAGTCAGGCTCCCAGCAGTTCGAACAACTACCGCGTGCGAGCTCTCAGCCAGGCTAGTCAGCTGTTCCGAAAACCGTCCAAGTCGAACATGTCGAACGAAGGATCCCACAAGCTCAGCCAGCCGAGTCCGCAGGAGACTAGCAACAGCAGTCGCTGGGATTTCAGGTCGCGGTTTGAGGACTTCGCCGTCTCGCAGGCGGACAGGCTACGGGACCGCATGCGGCCCAACATGGACACGGAGAGCTTGCCTGTGACGGTCATTCCGGCGCCACCACGGCGAGGCACTGGGCTTCAGCAGTTGAGGGAGGAGCAGTCGCAGCGAAGCCAACCACGACTAGCACCACCTGCGCTGCAGATTCAGACGTCGAGCAGCAACGTCACCCAGAGGACGTCGCCGCCAGAGTCGGGACCGGTATCACCGCGGCTGTGGAGGAGCAACAGTGGCGCGTCAGCTGCTGTGGTGTCGCCTCTGACGGCGGACGAGGCAAGCGGTCCACTACCGAGCGAGCCGCTGTCTCCAGTGGCCGCCGGCAAGAGACCCGCTATCGGTCCGAGTCAACCATGAGCGAGCTCACGTCATTCCGGACGGTGGTTCTTTTTAAGGGGGTTCAACATCGGTTCTGGAATTCTTAGCGCAAGGTGTTGGGGAACGTGCATTTTCGCAAGCGAGCAATGGGCATGAGGCATCTTTTTGGGTTTTATTTTGGATTCCACCAAAACAAAATGGTTGGGCGGCATACTGGACAGATACTCTGGGTGCCGAGGCGGTATGCTGATGTTTGTCATATTTTACATAACTCAGGGCAAACCGAAGGCGCAAATGGTTGGGAATGGTAAATATTTCAGTGGGGCGGGGGAAAAGGTCTGTTCATACTACCTACAGGTGCCTGAGGGATCAATCAGCCTAGTGGTGATCTAGCTGTGTACATAGATGAATGATTACGAAGTGATACGTTCGCGCGATCTTGTCGCTAAAACAACACTTGACTCTTCTGCCCTTTCGTGATGTTACCCCATGACTTCAGATACAGACTTTGAACGTAGTCTTCTGATCATGGCAGTTCCTGTACTAACGTGTGATGGTTCTCACATTTCGATGCCGCGTTCAAGCAGTTTCCACTAGAAGAAGCCTATTGTTCGCATGTTCGTGTGCTCGACTACAGTTATACTCTAGATCATCGTGACTCTTTCCGGAAGCCTACACAATGTTTCACGGTCTGTCATTGCGGAACATTTAAGATGTGTAATCATCCACTGTCCTTTTATATTCCTTCTCTACCAGCCATTATCCTGCCCTTCTTTCTTTCTGGCTGTGCCCATAATCAGGCACGCCGCTGCACCGGCACCGTCAACTTGGATCCATAGGCAGTACAAGACTGTCAGTCATCACACATAGAGTCTTGGTGTTGTACCTGCAGTATGCCGCAAGCAGAAAGCTTGCTAGGCCCCAGCTTCCTGGAACGATCCAAACGTGGGATGGGGTGCTTTCCTCCTTGTTACCTAGTCTAGTCACGACATCCCCCCTCCGGCTCGTCGACAAACCCAGAACCCGCGCATTGACGGCCTACGGCCGCCCCAGGCACGAGACGGTCCCCTAGCCGGGATACGCCTGACGGGGCGTCCCAGACCGCCCATCGTCAGGAGGGCGAACCTGGCCTCCGCCCAGGTTGATTTCATCCAGTCTTTTCTGTCGTGCGTGTGTCTATTGATAGTCCTCGCAACATCTCGATCTTGGCTCTGGTGGTTTGGGATAAAGTTGGGTCTTGTGTGCTCGTCAGGTGCCTCACGAGCTTTGCTTGGGATATGGGGCTATCGTTCAGCTTCAGCTTGGGAGGTTTCTGTTTTTGTCTCGACTTGAGCCGAGATGAGTTTTGAGGGGTTTTATTATTGGGACATCTTTGTGACGCCGGCAAGTTCCATGTGTATTGTGTCTTTATTTACATCGATTCGGTGTGGGTGTGCCGACCACGTATGCTTGCGCGCAAACTGGTTTGCGTACGCGTAGAACTAACTCCGTGGCCCCTTGAGAGCCATAGGGCCGCATCCGACTTCATATATTGGACTTATTAGGCGACGAGAGAGCCGTTCCCTCCTGCGTCAGCTATTTGATTATAGTTCGCAGGGATCTAGATGTGCGGCTTGACCGACATGTTGTTCCTGGGGACAACCTCGTCCAGAACATAGAACGGCCCGTAATGTGCTATGAGATCAACGTCATGCCTAGAGAGGTGCTCTCCTGCGTTTACGAGAACCAGGCGAATCTTCTGATGCTGGCACGCTGTCTGTACAATCTTCCCCACAAAGTCATTGGCACGATCCATGTTGCCGGCGTGTCCTTGCTTCTGTCTTGTGCGGATGGCATTGGGCTGTTTACATGCTTCACCTGCGTGGTCATTCCGATGACAGCACATGTGGACAGTCCTCTGAAGAAGTCAATGTCGACCTGGTTAGGGTACCAACATGTAAGGAAAATCCGTGAGTAGATGGAGTTTCCGGTCACTTGGTACCACCATCCTAGAGCAACGCACAGCCTGATCTGCCTTTCGACATGGTAACTCCGTGAGACCAGATCAACGCACCAGAGATAGTAATGGAGAAAGGCACGGTCCCGTGAGAGAGGGAATGCTCAACCCCCCTTCTAAGCTTGATCACAACCCGTCGTGGCGCTGTAATCATTGCTCTACGGACTCGCAGGCTATTGGCCGCTTGTCAACCACGACCTTGCTGTACTTCGAGTGAGGCCGGTGTCTCAACGACAGGCGGACATCGAGTGGCATGTACATATCCTCCCTTCTCTTGAGCCACGGGCTCGATAAATTCCTGGACGCTGCTGCCGCTGGGCTCAGCGGAGGGACCACGCCCGCGCTTCCTACGCAAGGTCATCCGGACCGGAGACTCGCTCAAGACCTCTTGCAAGTCTCTTTGGGCAATATTTGTGCACATGGAGCATCAGGTAGAACCGCCTTCCTTGCGCTTCGATTGTGTTGTGTACTGTGGGTAGGCAACGTCACCTCGGCCGAGGGTTCTCGGCCATGTCGCCATCGACGATCTAGATGCCGAGTGCATCGGTGCCGTGCCGCCGATATGTCGTCTAGTGAGGCTTCCTGAGGGTGTCCAGGTCTCAGGGCTGACGATAGATACTGCTATGGTCGGAGAATAGCAGAAAGAGGTAGGGAAATCCTGTGATGAAGTTGGCACCTGAGGATAGATGATCAAATAGCAGCGCTAACCAGAGCCAATCAATCAGCTCCCCCGAGTTACGATGCAAGCAGAGGAAGCCGCTGGTGTTGGAAGGCGCTGTTTCAGGTGGGACTGGTCCGTCCTGTCTCAGTAGTCTTAGAATGGTTTCCCATGTGCCGTGTTGTCAATCTTGGGCCAGCGCTCACGACGCTGGCCGGGATCACCTCGAGACAGCAGCGTGGTGATGCTGATCATTCCGCGCAGGAGCATTATAAGCTCTGGCTAGTGGGATTCATGGGCAGACCGCATGGCAATGCATGCCGCCCTTTAGCGTCGCCGTGCTTGGATTGCATAACCGTACAGATGCGCTTGCTTGACGACGGGTTGTGTGTCGCGGCTGGAATCTTGGACACTCTGACTGCCGGTCGCTATTTGCAACATTCGTTCAGGCTCAAGCTGGTGGGTGGTAAGCATGGAGCCGACCGCCTTCAGTCACAAAAAGGCGAATAACATGGTTGCACGGCTATTACGGTAGGGTACCCGAGACAAGTTCGCGAACACGTCCCTGGGCAAAACATTCACATGATCCATCTTACTTGGAGGGTGCAGCAATGCCTGGACTTGGTGGTGGGAGTAAGATGTTAGTGGTAGGGCGAACAAGGTGACATGGGCGAAAAGTTGGGCGCGGCCAACAGGGCCGGATCATCAGGGGCAACCCATTGACGGAGTCGCGGCACGAGATGCGTTGGCGAGCTCCGGGCCGTCCGAGTGGGTGCCCGTCGACGTCACCGCCGGTGCGAACAGTTGGCAATTGGCAGGTCGAGTCAAGCGCATTGTTGACTTGGGGCCACAGAGGACGGCTTTCTTCCTCGATTCTGTGTTATAGAAGCTGGTGACATTGGTAGGGGAGGCGTGGCTGGGCCTGGATCTGACGATGTCTTGCGAGCAGCCTCACTTTATGCATCCGACTTTTTTGTTGGACCCCTATCAAGTCAACAAGAAAAGCTGGAAAAAATGGACAGCAAGTCAACAACAACAACCAAAAGCCCCACACACGCGAGCCGCGGCACCCTGGGGACAGCCCAGGTGCTTTTGTGGATTCCCACCACTTCCAGGGGCGCATCCTTCGGTTGGTTCTGATGGAGATGAACACATTGGATGTAGACGGTCTGCTTGTGTACAAAGAGGACAAGGTGAGGCTGTAGTATGTCGAACACATGAATCGGCTGCCGTTGCGATGCGATCGATCGGTAGGGAGGAATGACTGGTCACTCCTGGGTGCCCATGTTTGCTCAGTAACACACGCATGTAAGCAAGCAGGCAAGCATGTGAAGGACGCCTTCTTTGCTGTATAGTCAGTCTACCACTGGCAAGCGAGCGTGTATGGGTGTGTGACGTGAGCTTGCACGGGTGAGACTTGACAAGAACCTAGGAGTTCCGAAAAGCCCGAGACGGCCGGCATATTACCTCAAGTGGCCGCTCCTGCTGCATGTCTCCCGTACGAAATGGTAGGGGGAAGATAAATAGAGGCAGACAGAGACGGCTGAAGGAAAGGGGCGCATTAATTGAATGACCGGCCGCACGACAAGACCAGTGTGCCAGCGTAGGTGACGCTTGCTCTTGGGCCAATTTGAGAGTCGATCCCGATTCTTCAGCACCTGCCAGCATAAAGCAGTCACGTAGTCTACAGCCAGCAGCCCGGTCGCAACGCGCAGGGAGCAAGGCCCTGGTCACCTCTCAAATTACCACCCGCAAATTTTAATCCACCCATCCCGCCGTCCTTGTCCGGCCCTGGTCTATCGGCCATCGACCATCGACTACTCTCGACCCACGATTCTCGATTCTCGACTCCCGACCCCCAACTCTTTTTCTACCGCCAGTCTGCCCCGACAAGATCGTCCTCCTGGCTGCCCACACGACACTTCCACATACCCTCACAACTGCTATCTGTCTCGACCACAAGGCCCCTCGTCATCTCACCACTTCCACACAAGCCTCGACTGCCTCGGCCACCGCACACGACCTCGAAACACCACTGGCGCATCTCTCCCACATGCCCAGTATGGCGGGCTCCGAACCATTTCCTCTCCTCAATACTGCCAATGACCAGCACTCGTCCTCAAGAGACGCCAATGGAAATGCTGCACGCCGCCGGAGAAAGTCTAGTGGGCTTGGGGGCGAACTTCGCGGCGACAATGGCGCCCCGTCCCTGGGCACCTCCTTCGCTCACATGAACGCTGCCAGTGGGCAGCAGATCAGGGTAAGCAAGCGCCGGCAGAGCAGGACTCAGCGAGCAAGACTGCTCCGGGTACCCATGCGTGAAAACACATGCTTTGCAGCTCGCTGACTCTGCCTCCTCCGCTGTACAGAAATCCGACTCCAGAGACGGCATCGGCGGCACCTCGAAACGCCAGTCCAAGCGACGCAAGGCACGTAGCCTGGCGCAGAGGGCGACCAACTATGCCATCAAGCACACTTGCGTACTGCCCGCCGTGCTCATTGCAATCTTCCTCAGCCTCTACGCCATCAACCCCTCCGAGTCCAACCCCATCCACCACTTCATCTTCCTCAGCTACAAGCTGCCCGTTGCGGCCGACGCCGACGCGGACACCGTCCCGCACTATGGCAAGGGGCCCTGGGATATCGCCTTTGTCTCCTTCTACACCATCGTCCTGTCCTTCACTCGCGAGTTCATCATGCAGGAGCTCCTGCGGCCCCTGGCTCGGTACGGCGGCATCAAGAACAAGGGCAAGCAGTCGCGCTTCATGGAACAGATGTACACCGCTGTCTACTTCGCCTTCACCGGACCCTGGGGCATGTATGTCATGAGCCGCACCCCCGTCTGGTACTTCAACACCACCGGCATGTACGCCAACTTCCCGCACAAGACGCACGAGGCCATCTTCAAGTTCTACTACCTGTTCCAGGCCGCCTACTGGGCCCAGCAGGCTATTGTCCTCATGCTGGGCATGGAGAAGCCGCGCAAGGACTTCAAGGAGCTTGTGGGCCACCACATTGTCAGCCTGGCGCTCATCGGCCTCAGCTACCGCTTCCACTTCACCTACATCGGACTGGCGGTGTACATCACCCATGATATTAGCGACTTTTTCCTCGCGGTAAGTTAATCCGAGTCGTCGTCCTTGGCGACTCCCAACTCCCTGCAGCTTCCGGCCGAAGACATGCTGACTCGGACATGTTCCGCTCTAGACCTCCAAGTCCCTCAACTACATCGACCACCCCCTTGTGGCGCCATACTTTGGACTGTTCATGGTCGCCTGGATCTACCTGCGACACTACCTCAACCTGCGCATCATCTGGTCCCTGTTCACCGAGTTCCGCACTGTTGGCCCCTTTGTGCTCGACTGGGCCGACGAACAGTACAAGTGCTGGATCAGCCAGTACATCACTATTGGCCTGCTCTCGGCACTCCAGGCCCTCAACCTCTTCTGGCTGTTTTTCATCATCCGCATCGCCTATCGTGTCGTCTTTCTTGATATCATCGCCGACGATCGCAGCGAAGATGAGGAAGACGAGCCGAACACCGTGGACGAGAACGAGAAGGTACCCCTCCTGGCCAATGGCGCAACAAACGGCCACGCCCTGAACGGCAAGGCTGAGGGTGCCATCAAGGCAAACGGCTCTCCAAAGAAGAGATGAGAGGGCTGATTTATAGCCGTCATATTCGCCGCCCCCCTTCACATTAATGCCCCTCTTGAATTCATAAATCCCGCCAGCCTTTTAATATCATCCCTTCGCTATATGCCCTTCTCCAGGATCAGCTCACGGTACATGTGTTGAATTTGACTCACGACTGGCGTTTGGTCGGTATGTGGTGTTGGCCCACAGGGGAGAGAACGTGGGCCTACCACGGGTTTCATAGAACAGAATGATGATCGGGCGGTCGGTCAGGGACACCGCAACGACGAAAAGAGAAAACTCAACAATACGACGACGAGGATATATATGAAAGAACCACAAACACAAAAGCATTGCGGTGGTGTAACGGCGTTCGCTTCCCCCTGACTGGGGCTCAGGGAGAGAGGCTTGGGCATTCATTCGCTTATTGGTTTTCTTCACCTACTGTCGCTATAGCATCATCGCATGAGCCGTTGGGCCCAAATGGGAGAGGCCGCGGTATTTGTCGGCAAGAGCGAGGCCTCTTCGCCGATCCTGGAGTGAGGGGGAGGAACAGAGTTGTTGGTTAATGGATGGCCGACTTAATAAGTGGCTCAGGAACATCTGGCTCTCGGCTGGGCATCCTGAATTCTATGCCACGGTACCCGGGTATGGTACAATGTTTTTCCTCGGCTCTAAGCCAGCGAGCAAGGGGGAAGGAAGGGAGTGGATGGGGAAGGGGTGTTAAGTTGTCACACTCCTCCCGGTAATGGCCCTGGGGCCTGATTCTTCATTTGACTTCTTTGGCGTATGCGTGCGTGAGACGCAGAGCACGCCATTGTGTGTGTGAGAGTGTACCTGCGCAAATATGTATTTATTTAAGCATGTACGTATGTATGTATGCGTGCCGGTTTTAGCATATCGAGTTTAATCACAACTTAAACCTTCCTCGCGGAGGATTCCTGCGACAAATTTTTTACTTCACTCTATGTCCCTATTTCCCTGCAGTCTCGCAGCGGGTTGTGGGTGTTCCGTTCCCCTATGAGCGAGCATGATCAAGGGCGCGCGCTCACAAACGAACTATCTATGTCCTCCACCTCCACCCACTACATACGGCCCCCCACCGGGGAGGAAAACACATTTGGGCCGATTGGTTGGTGTATTTCGTAAGAAGCCTAGAGTCCTACAATGAAATCTTTTACAACAGCTTTGCGACGGATGGGTGTATACACCGACGGCAGTAACGAGACTAGAAGTATCAAGCAACCCCCCGTATGCCCGCCCGCAGGCAAGGAGGAGACGGCACACGCATAGATATCCCATCCATCCACCCATCCTCGTCTAACAGCATCGGATGAGCTTATATCCACAAAAGAGGGCGGGCGTATCTGTCTACCTACCTGCCTCTGACACACACCGCAGGGGCGGTGCCTCAGCTAGCAGCGGCAGTAGCAAGAAGCCGGCTACGCAGATGGGATCAAATCCCACTGTCCTTCCTTCTCTCTCCCTCTCTCCCCCCTTTGGATTCGCACGTGCCTATACGCGCAGCAGGCCGGCAGCCCCCCAGCACGGAAGTAAGTTTGCCTGGCATACTGCTGCTACACACGCTGTGTAGCAGAGTCAAGGGAAGGCAGGCAGTCATCAATCATATCATATATGCGCGTATGACATTATGACAACCTCATACAGATCCGGTACAGGGCAACAGCTGTACTGTGCTTTGCTTATGTTCCATATGTGCCCGCGACGTAGCCTCAAGTCTCTCTAGGCACAATAGTAGTAGTAAGTATTCCACTAACCTAACGCTATATGCTGCGCTGTGCTGTGGCTCAATACACAAGACGGGGGTATTCGCAGAGTCGAGTAGTGGGTGGAGGAGGAGGAGGAGAGACGAGAAAAAGAACCCAAGTACAACAACAACAACAACATTACTATGAGTATGCGTGTGTATGTGTGTGTGAATGTGTTGCCGTCGTGCCAGAAACAAAAGGAGAGAAAAACCAGATCCTCGGCACCGCAGTGCAGTTTCGTCAAAAGCCATCATGGTCTCGTAAGGCTGCTGCTGCCTTGTCAAATCTCGTTTTCTGAGGGGCCCTAGCGAAAAAGAATAATCTATGAGACCCGCAGACTGGGAAAGAGCAACAAACAACAAAAATCATGCCTCTTTGTGTAAAAAAAGAAAACAAGCAAGTGTCCGCAGAAAGGAAAGGCCCAATCTCCACCAGCCCCGATGGAGGGCGTCGTAATCCGCAATGAGTGATCCGGTCCGTCCTTGCCAGGTATTATGTGTATGGGACGTGGTTGCCCTTCCCCCCTCCCTGGGCTTTTGGCCTGTTCGCGTGGCTCAGAAAAAGCAAAAATAAACAAAACTCCGTTTCGCATGCTGTGTTTTGAGGTCCGTTCGCCTCATCATCCGGTAGCTCGCACGAGCAACAAAAAAGAAGACATTAGCAATCCATTCCCTTTCCCCCCTTTCCTTGTAATCTCCTGAACTCCGCGAGTCTCTATCGTGGGGACTCTTTTGATGATGATGTAATGCCGCCAACTCCGCCTGATGCATTGAAGTGACAGTTTAAGGGAAAACGTGCAACCGCGTGCCGGATAGGAGTGGTGGCAGCGGACGGTCTATTATGTAGTGTCGTCGTTTGTACAGGCCCAGGTGTCAAAAGGTACTGCGTGTGTATAGTTCGATCAGGTGTGGTGAGCGGTCATGTGCAGCCCGGCTAACTCGACAGCTGGGGTCGTCGGCGCAGTCGGGATGTGCATGGACGAGACCATGCTATCGCCACCGTCATCAGAGTGTTCGTCGCTACTGTCCTTCCCTGCGAGGCGAGCTTCTCTCATAGCCTTCTTGGCCTGCTCCTTAGCGAGATGAGCAGCTTTGGCGGCTATCTCGGCTTTGGCTTGCTTATTCCACATGGCAGAGTAGCGACCATCCTTCTCGAGCAACTCAGCGTGTGTGCCTCGTTCCACAATCCTGCCCCTGTGGAGCACGAGTATCTGCTCTGCGTGGGTGATGGTGGACAGGCGGTGTCTACAAGAAATGACGATCAGTCTGTGGTCATATCAGTGAGGGTAGAAAAGTGAGATACTTACGCGATGATGAGTAAGGTCTTGCCCTCACCAAGCTCCTTGTTCTTGAAGAGTTTGTGCTGAATCTGCTGCTCGGTCTCCGAGTCCAGAGCTGATGTAGCTTCGTCGAGCATGATGATCCGGGGCTTCTTGAGAATGGTGCGTGCTATAGCGACACGCTGCTTCTCACCGCCGCTGAGTCGCATCCCTCGGTCTCCAACCTTAGTTTGATACCCGTCGGAGAAGGACATGATGCGGTCGTGTATGCTGGCAGCACGGCATGCCTCGTAGACTTCCTCGTCGGTGCAGTTCTGATTCGCGTACTTCAGGTTGTACATGACCGTGTCGTTGAACAGAATCGTGTCCTGCGGGACCACTCCTATGGATCGGCGGACAGAATCGATCGTCACATCCTTGACATTGTGGCCGTCAATCTCGATGCTGCCTGACTTGCAGTTGTAATAGCGGAACATCAGGCGGAAGATGGTAGATTTCCCACCCCCAGATTCACCGACGAACGCTGTCGTGGTACCGGGCTTACACTCGAATGTCAAGTCAGACAAGGCTGGGCTGTTGGCGTAGTCAAAATCAACGTGGTTCCATCGGATGTGGCCTTGGCAGTCTTTCAAGGGCGGTGCGCCAGGCTTGTCGACCATGTTTGGCTGGATCTTGAACAGCTCCAAGAGCCGCTCTCCGGAGATCATTGCCTGCTGAACCGTGCGATAGAAGGATCCAAAGAAGTTAAGTGGGCCTTGAAGCTGATTTAGGTATGTCATGATGAGGACGAACTGCGCGATGCTGCGACGGCCAAGTACGACCTCGTACGCAGCAATGGCCATGACGATGAGCATACCGCTGATGAAGACCACCGTCTGGCACATGTTCATCAGGTTCATGCCGAATGTGACCCTGGCCTCCGCATTCTGAAAGGTTGTGATAGCACCTTTGTAGCGCTGAAACTCGAAGGCCTCGGCGTTGAAATACTTGACGGTCTCGTATGCGGTGATGGAATCGTTCTTGACAGCCTCTTCTTCCCTGTCTGCATTGACCATGTCCCGTCTTTGATCAGCCCTGGTCGATGCCATCCTTATGGTAAGGACCAGATAGGAGAAGGTGATAATCGTCGCCCAGAGTGCATATAACGGGCCAAATTTGATCCAGAAGAACGCGATGGCGATGAAGAGATCCATGAGCATGGGGGCAACCTGGAATGTCGTTTGCTCAAGGAATTGGTTCACCGAGCCACCCTTGTTGAGTGCTGACAACAATTCACCAGTCCGTTTTCCGAGATGGAAATCCAGTGACAGGGCATGCACGTGCTCAAACGCTGCCGTCTGCAGGGAGATATAAGAGTGCTGTGTAACCGGGATCCACAGAATCGACCGCAGAGACCCTAGCACAGCTGACGGGCCCTGCATGAACTTTAGGCCAAGGAAGACGAACAGTTCTTTCCACGGCATTTCGATCGTTCCTTGCTCGGCTGCTGCAGTCAGTGCCTCGACAAGAACGCCAAGCTGGAGAGGTACTAAAACGTTGATAGCTCTTTGCAAGATGACGAGTATGAAGCAAAGCAGCACCAGGAATTGAAGCTTCACCTTCTTCGCGGGCCACAGGTACGGGAAGAAGACGTGGTAGCCTCGAACGTATTCCCACCAGGATCGGTGGGGCAGTTTGTCGGGTCGGTAGAAAGCGAACTCGGTCTGTTTTTGGCGGCAGCCCTTAGCAATACCATTAGGACGCCGAGCCTCGCTTGGTCTCCGCCTAGTCGAACGATACATCGTCCCATTCCCGTTGGCGTGGCCGTTGGTAAGAGCATTTTCAGCTTCCAGCGCTGTAGCGTGGCCATTTAGGAGCGGAGTCGTCTCGCCGATAGCTCTGGTGTGGCCGTTTGCATAGCCGTTGGCGTGACCGTTGCCATTTTCCAGCGTGGTGGCATGGCCGTTGACGAGCGGGGTCGTGTAAGCCTCTTCCTTTTGCCGGGGGGTCCAGAAATTCCAGAGACTTGGTAGGTGGCCACGGAGAGAGCTGTATAGGATGACCTGACCCAACAGGAGACAGATACGAATAACCAGGATGATGAGGAATCCCGAGTCGGCCGGTATCTGGAACGCGCGTAATGCTGCTAGCTTGGCGGGGTTCTCGGCGTATCGCAGATTGTCGAGTTTGTTGCGGAACACGACCAGGAGTGCGGCGAGTATGACGAGGTCGAAAGCCAGGCCGATGCACCACACTGAGAAGTGGATGGGGTTAGGTGTGTCCTTCTTCTTGCTGACCAGTGAAAACCCAATGTAACCCCAAAAGAAGGCACCGCCTTTGATGTACACCTGCGAGGTAAGATTAGTACGAGAAGACCCCGAGGCTCTCGGGGGAGGAGCTCACGAGTAGCTCGTCGTTGCAGTATTGCTGCACGTCCTCCCACTGGGCCGCAACACACTGCAGGACGACGTGGACCGCATGGGCGAGGAAAGTGAGGACGACGGCCGCGGTGCCGGTCTTGAAACAGAGGTGCGAGATTTTCGAGAACTCCTGGACGACGGGATTCCGTGTTGCAGGCTTTTCCACCTTTATGCGCGTCAATGGCAGCGGCTTGCCCCCCGGCCCAGTCACCGAAGGCTTCTCGACATCCTCCTGTCTCCGCGACGCGATGACACTATGCAGGGCGAAGATTATGCCGTAAGACAGCAGGAGAAGAAATGGGTAGGCGACCTCGGCCCGCACGAGGACATGTTCTGCCGCCGTGTAGCCCGAGTGGCCCAATGCGACCTCTCGAGCCATTTTGACTGCGAAGTGAGTGGTCAGATCCGGGCAGCATTGCTGGAGGAGAGGGAGTGAGGGTTTAAGGCAGCGTACAATTTCGGGGAAACACGTCACCACATGGGAGACCGAGACATGTGGCGATGAGAAGGTCTTCAGGACCCTGATCTCGTGTCAATGGGTGCCCAGGATCCGTCCAAACGCCAGTTGCAGAGTATGGCCGAACGGTGGGGCACACAGACCGGCAGGTGACAAGACTAGCAACCCGGTGGCAAATACCCGCCTGCTTGGTTGACTCGGGTGACGGGAGACGGGGTGGAGGAACTGGCTGAGACCGGGCTGGGAGCTCACCGGGGACAGGCAGGAGCTTTAACGGCGGGCAATGGAGGGGAACGATGGAAAAGAAATACCAGAAACAGACCTGCGAGGGAAGGGAAAACAACAACAGAAAAAAGATGGGATCAAAACGAATGATGAAATGGAGGTTACAAGGGGAGTCGTGGTAGGGTGGACGGTCTGGACTCGAGTGGATGTCGAGCCGAATGAGGCAAAGGTTTGACGGGCGACAGGGTTTCTTGAAGGTCAATTGTCCAAGAAGGTACAGCGCATGGAAGTTGAGGGTGGGTCGGTGGGCAGCATCTGGGAACGTTCGCGGATGTGATCTGTACACTGCCGTCAATCAGGCGATGCACGCCCGCGAGGTACCGGTTACAATGGGGACCTGGCGTGCGTACCGTCCGGCTGATGGTACGGGGATGGCTGGACCAAAGTCTCGGTCGACAGGGTTGTCGATTGGCTTCAGGACTTGCAGCCGTCGTGTTTCTGCAGGTTTGGGGTCCTGCGGTCCTGGGTGCGGGAGTTGAACTCAGTCGACACGTAAAACTGTGGTGCGGTAGCAGGTACCGAGATGCGTGTGTGGTCGTGGAAAAGTTTCTTTGTATAGTAACACGACGAGACAGCCCTCAGTACGGTGCGCGGGATGGGCTGGCTGGCCTTGGGGGAGAAGAGGTTACAGGTCGACTCGGATGGCGGATCGGGACAGCAGAACTGTCATGATTGTCGCTGGGTATTCTTGGTATCTATCCTTAGGGGAGCGTGTTGCAGGGAGGTAGGTCGAGGGGGGAACGGACAATGGGTATTGATAGATCTGTGCCAGTCCGGTCTGAAGTCGAGTGCGTCTCACGGTGTGCATGGGCAAGCTGTGGGTGTCGGACGAAGTGTGTTCGAAGCAGCCAAACGGCTCGCAGCCCTTGGCCCTCACCGCCTGGAATGTGATGGGTGAAATATGCACGAAGCTTGCCTGCAGACACAGGCAGGACGGAGCAAGCCTGGCTCTTTTTTTTTTTTCTTGCTTGACTCTCGCCGATGCGGGCTACGTGACTCTTTCCCTGTCTTGTTGTTCCTGCTGGACGGATGGATGGTACCGTTTAGGAAGAATGCACGAACGAACGAACGAACGAACCGGTAAGCAGTAAGTACAGCAGGGTGGAGGGTTCTTCACTGTATCTAAGCGGGTAGTCTGAGCGACCGGGTGATCATTAAACGGGGTGTGTGCGAACGAACACACAAAACAACGAATGCTCTGTCTTTGCCTGTTCACCAGTTCATGCACCACCCAGCGTGCTTGGCCTGCCCGCTTGCCGACAGCCAGAGCAGCCCAGGCCGGCGGAAGAGACCCCGATCCACTTGCGCGTTTCTGGCCGTCCTGCCGTCTTGGGGCAATCAAATCTCGAGGGCTACGGAGGGTCACGGCTGCACGGGCAAGCCTCAGGATGGCTTGATCAAACCACCGGCGACACCTAGTCGTTGGGTAGCCGTTGTGCCGTTGTAGTACTAAGACTTTAGACGCGGCCCAGCGGACAGCTAGGGGAGCAGTTCCCTCCCCGTATTGGCAACGACTGACGTTGGCAACCTGGCTGATGACCTCCGGGAGTGTGGGTTGTCATGTGTCTCCCGTCACCCGTCGACCTCGCCTGCTCGTTGGTTTGTTTGCTTGTTCCTTCGCGTGTGTGTGTTCGTGAGCGCAAAGGCCAGGCCCAGCGCCTCGTCTTGCTCCGTCGCCAGTCGTTGTCGGTGGAGGCATATGCCCTGGTGTCCGGCATGCAGTCGAGTGGAGCCGCCGGGTGGGCAAGGAAAGGAGGGCGCAGCTGATGGTGGGGAGGTTTGGGATGGTTTGGGAGGCCCGGGCAGGTTGGAAACAAGAGACCTAGCCACGCAGGGGTCGGGGACTAGGGCTGCCAGACTGCCAGAGAGGGCTGCCAGACTGCAGGAATTGGACGAGAGAGAAGGGAGAGGGAGGGAGAGAGGGTGGGTGGCAGTCTGGCAGGGTGGAGGGGTGGAGGGGCTCCCTCCCGCAGTCGCAGACGCAGCAGCGTAGCATTCCCACTTGAGGCCAGCCGCTGGGCTGGGGCCCTGGGGTCCCGCCTCTCCCTCTCTCCCTCTGTCAACGGGAGCATTCCATTTGCAGGCGCAGGCGAAGGGCAGGCCCCACAATCCCAGCTCCGGCCCAGTCGCCCAACAGCCGCTGCGAGGGAGACAGACAGGTGTGCAGACGGGTCCCCCAGGGGCCTCGAATCCGGCATAGCGTGTCGCCTCGCCTCGCCGAATCTGCAAGCCACCACCGCGGCCGACGACCACACACAAGCTGTCCGGCTCACCCCCCCACAAGATGCATACACAGTAGACTACTGTACTAATGCCAGTCGCCCCCCAGCAGCCGGAGAAAGTCACTACTGCCCGACGAGTCGACGGTATTGGCATTGACGAGTTAGGATGGGCCAAAGTGGTCCCCACGGCGGCCATGGCCCGCCCGCCCTGGAAACCGGTCTCTTTTTTTCCCAAGCAGCAAGGTACCTTAGGCAGATATTGTAGCGTACGGAGTAGACAAGACCGCGGTAGTCCAGATGCAGCACTGTACCGGTACCATAGTCGTCGGGCCTTGGCAGGGCAGTCGAGAAGTGCCAGGTCTCTCCCGCCGGGAGCTGCTGACTGACTTGTCATTGCCTCCCGTAGCCGAGATGGCCGTCCCTCGTGACTGCTCGTCTTGCGCGACGACAAGGCCGTAGATCTGTCACATTGTCTATGCTCATGCCCATGCCCATGTGTTGTGTTTGTTATGGAGTCTTTGCCCCGGGGCCGCTTGGTGGTGGTAGTCGGGCGAGACACACAAAGACCTTGTAATGTGGCCGTGTGGAAACAGCTGATCGGGTTCGATCCCAAGTAGTAGCCGTGCCGGCTGAGATGGAGGCTCGGGATTCCACACGACTGGCCCGCCTAGGTGGCTCTCCACTTTCTCCCAGGTGCCGCCGGTTGCTGGAAATGTAGACTACAGCAGTAGTGTTGAACGAAGCTCATCTGGGGGCCACCCTAACACCTGTCCTCTTGAACCGTTTCTCACAAGGCTCCGAGACACACACATCCCATCACACACTTCGCCCGGGGCCCCTCACGTCACTGTGGTCCTTGTGACGAACTGGCATTGGCCATCGCCCCAAGTCATCTGCGATCCAGCTGAGACCATCCCAGCCGACGTGACAATCGCGACCGCGATGGAAGCAGTAACGACAATAGCAGCATAGGCGGCGGCATCAGCAGCAGCAGCCGGTGGCTGAGCAACCGCGACAACGATAGCCATGCCTGGCCTATGCCGGCGACAAGCGGCCGTGTGTTTATGTGTGTGTATGTGTGGTTTGTGTGTGTGTGTGTGTGCGTATTGCGTGTGGTCAACCACATTTTGCGCTCTGCGCGCTCTTGCCTACGTGGGATTCCTGCCCTGCTTGTTTTGCTGTCTGCTCCTCGCAGATCCTGTCGGTGGCACCGAGCATCAACCACAACCAAACAAAGCACGACTTCGCAGAAACCTTCTGCGCGGCCCGGCCGGTCTCGTACCCGCTCCAAGGAGCTGGAGAGCGCCGTGATCGAGGCACGACAGTGGACGGAGCTAAAAGACCGGTGAGGGCGGTGGGGACTTTCCCATCCAGCCAGAGACGCGGTGCATTCCCTAGAACTACCGATGTGCTGGCACGCTGGCCGCCGGTTGTTGCAGACAACCTGAGCCCATCGTCTCCGTCCGGATGGGCCAAGACCCTACCCGTGCTATCGATGGCCCGCTGGATAGCCAGAGGTATGTAAGCCGCCATGTAAGCACGAGACTACGCAGTAGAGCCTCTTGTATCCGCCCTTCGTTTTTCCCTGCCTTGCACTGCAGCTTAGTCCGGAACCGTGTCACACCATGGCAGCACCTGGGAAGCGCCATCGCATGACACACTTTTCGACGGCATCATCCTCTGCTAGATTGGCCGTTGAATGGCTAATATCGGCCTGCGCAGTCGATGAGCGCCCCCGGGTCGTTTGTCGACCGCCTCCCCGTCCGCCCCTCCGGGCTGGACTGATGTTGCTATCGGCAGTCTTGGGTAGCTGCAGCCTTCTTCACCGAGTCTCGATTGCCACCTCGGTATGCTGCCGCCCATGTATACGACACTGATCCATGATCTTATCGCCTTTTCCCTTCAGCACTTTGCCTGCCGGCTGGGCGACTTGGGAATTCCAGGCCTGGCCATGTGTCACAGCATGTCGAGATCCTGGTTCCGCACATAGAGTTTGCGATCGGCAAAAACAGCCACATGCAAGACGAGCTACTCGCCTGTCGTCGTTCCACAAGGACTCAAGGCAGACGTGGTACGCCACCGGGAGGCTGCTGCTCGTCGTCCGGGGAAAACCTGGGGCGACCGATCACGCCGGGACAGCCGCGGGTCTGGCCCAGGAGCCCCCCACGCCCCGAGCCTACGATACGGTCCTTTTGCTCATAGTCCGCGCTTGTGGGCCTCGGGAGCATCAGCCCTTCCCGCAACCGCCCTGTGATGCCTTTCCTCGATTGTCATGGCGCCCTCCTCGGTGTCTCATTCGACATGGCGGTGACTGCAGTGTATCGAGCCTTCCGGTCGGGCCACCACTGCTGCAGCGGATACAGCCGTCCCAGACACAGGGCAGGCCGGTGCTGAAAGGGGCATTCCATCTGCATTGGTTCGCAGTCAGCATCATCGATGACGGGCGAGGGCGACCCCTGACCAAAGAACGAAGCTGACCTGGGAGAGTGGACGATCAAATCCAGCGATACGTGCATTGCTAGGCTCGGTCCTGCGTGGCGCCTGTGCTGGATTGGCATGTCGATGTCGTGGCTAGACAGGAAGCAGTCATCCATGCTTGGTCGCCATGTAGCCTCACCTGCTTTTGTGGCTGCTTTTTGCTTTTCTTCTTTGCCAATGATGGGGCTCGTGCTCTCCGGATGTGATGCTGCCGGACCCCCCTCAGGACCTTAGGACGGGGCGTCAAGCATGCTGTCTGCCTCCATTCCCAGCCCCATGTGATGGCAGTCAGCCCTGCAGGCAGAGCTTCTCGGATCAGAAAACGTGGTTGACAAGCCGATGTGCAGCATGGCGGAGACGTGTTTGGCTCTGAGAGACGGAGGCTCGCAGCAGGAGCCCAAAGCTGGAAAAAGGGAAGGTGCCGACACTAAAAGAGCCTCCGCCCATGCAATAACAGGGGAGACAGATCAGGCCGCGTGGAAGGGAAGCCGGGAGAGTCTTAAGGCTGCCCGGGTGTGGATGAAGGGTCTTCCCATTCAGCAGTGGCCTTCCTCGAACAGTTCAGCCGGGCCATGTCTCCTGACGTGCCTGTGCCTAATGTGCCTACCTGCCCTCCGTGCCTACCGTGGTGGGTGTATTGCTCCCAGAGCTGAGTTGGCCAGTCAGGTCTGGGTGGATCTTGGTCAGCTCCAGCGCAGCAGTCTTGGGACCAGCAGTACCAAGGCTGGCGTGAGAGGGCACAGGAGACCCTGAAAATGATTGGCGATGTAAAATTTGGGTGTTCCAGGAGTGGTGGAGGGTGACTGGCTGCTCGCTGTATTGTTTGCTTGCCGGCCAACAAAGTGGATGACAGGTGGGTGTGCTCGTGTGGTTGTGTGCGTGTATGCATGTGTGTTTCCACTGGTGCTGACCAGATTTACTGTCAAGCCATACTCTCCCCAGCGGACTATTGGCACAGCACAGAAAATTGGGCAGCAAGGAGGCTCGCTTGCCATCAGAATGGACTGTCTGGTAGCGTACCCGAAGATCCAAGCGATGCTCCTCGATGCTTCGTGATCCTCCTTGATGGGCAGTTAGCCCCGAAACCGGTACAGATGGACTGCGACCTCGCAAACCTTGAACAAGCCACTTCTGATACCATCAAGGCCACCTCTTATGGTCATTGTCTTCTTACATACTGGGGCCCGTATAAGATTGACCTTAGCACAAGGGGCCGAGCTGCTCTGGGCCCATCTAGAATCATGCCGGGAAAATCATCCGACGACCTGTTCGGCATAAGAGTTCTATTATATGGGAGTTAACACATCTACAATATATGCTGGTTGTCACATCCAGACCTCTAGAAGAATCCTTTCTTCAACCAGCATCCAAAGAGCGAGAATAAAGGCCCTTAGGAGCAACAACCATGGCCTGATTACGATGCTGACCATCTGGACTCATCCATTATCGTGACCTGTCGACTTAGATCTGGCCTGATACCTCCACAACCACAAACTTGCTCTTCGAGATGACGACACTCATCACTCACATGGAAATCCCATGTATGTCCTGCATCTGCTCTCCCACACACATCGGAGACCTCAAGCCACAATCCACAGAGCAATGCCGTAACAGCTCACATATTACGATTGGGCCCCTCTACAGTACTTAGTCGAATCTGACATACATACGGAGCGCATAGCAAGAAAGGGGGGTGGGTGTGTGTGCTGTCACATCAAACATCTAACGGGCCCGGCGCCTGGGTCTGGTCGCACCGCATGTCACGGCGCCGCCACCACCACCACGATCCAAGCCAGAACCGCACCTCCACGATCGATCCCTTCCCGCCTGTTCTTGCCTACACACACCGGCCGCGGGGCACGGGAAGGGGGAAGAAACAGGCACGGTATGGCGCGGCGCGGGTGTTGAGTGACACCCACCATCAACCAACCCATCACGACCACCACCACCACAACAACAACCTTTTTCCTTACTCCTTACGCACCTGCATATCTCGCGAGATGCTGCCCATGCCGGCCGTGTCTTGTCCCTTGCCATGCCCTGCCACCCTGCTGCCCTGCTGCCCTAACGCCCCTCTGGATAAAGCCGTCCGTCCCATGCGCCGCATCGGCTACACGTGTCTCGCCTGTCCTGTCCCGGCTATGCTCGTTGACGTAGGACCCACGCCTCCGTGTGGCAGATGCCTCCTCCCGTCAACCTGGTACGTGGCACTACCGGGGGAGGGATGATGGCGTCAAAGGTGTGCTGCAGGCTCCGGGTGGAGCTTTCTTGTGCGAGCAGGGAAGGGGGGGGGGCGGCCAAGGAGGACAACGCCTGAAAGTCTCTCCTTGGGGCCTATACATCCAGCTACATCAGGCCCTTGTGTGACACGAGATTGCGAACGATGGTGGTGGACCCCCCGTCCATGCTGCAGCGGCACGCTGCATCCAGTTCTTGAACACAAACATTTACCTGCCCTCTGCTGCGTGGGCGAGGTAGACCTGTGACTTGACGGCAGGAGATATGCACTTCTTCTGCTTTTACCCACCACGTACATACCTATGGATATCAAGGGGGCCGCGCCCCTCCCTCTTCTGTTCCCACACGGCCATGACAGGCAACTAGTGGCTGCAGCTCGCCTGAAAGGGGGCCCATATCTCACCCGTGGTGGATGCGAAGGTGTAAGCTGCGCGTGAGATGCTGCAAGACAGAGCGCATACATCACCGCGGCTCAGCGGCTCGCACAGAAAGGTCTGGACTTTTTTCCTTTTCTCCACCCCCCTGTCCTGCGCGGAGCACAAAGTGTGGGGAGAGAGGGAGAAAAAAAAGAGACAGAGCGCGCATGACGACGGCCAGCTCCTATACTTAGATACGAAGGCGTGGCTCCCCGTCCACTCACTCACCACAGTATGCTTTTACTTTGTCGTGGCTCCCTCCCCGGGGAACTGGCGGAACGCCGGGCCCTGGCCGTCCGCCCTTTGGGGGCGCTCCCCGGGGATGCACCGGCACGCGTGACAGGAACATCCCTGGTCGACCAATGGAGCCCGCCGTCGAAGGGGCCCCCGTTGGGCGAACGGTGTCCACGGATAATGGATCGCGGTCTCCACTCCCGCCTATGCTGCGCAGGCGTTTGCCGCTGCATGTCATACCTCCTGCATTTTGCACTTCACCAGATGCAAAACCCTTGCTGGCTATCAGACAAGAGGCGGCTGATGGGATGATCGACACGGCCGGCGACGGGAACGTTGAGCGATGACGGCCATGCGTTCCTCTCGCAATGTATGTACATGCCTATGCCGTGTCATGATATGCCATGCCATGCCATGTCAGGCAAGGCAGCAACGTTCCACGTCCTGCTTGCGCATTGCGTCTATATCCTTGTGTGGAGTTTTCCTTTTTATTTTCTTGCCGTCGTACAGCAGCGCAAGTTGCTGGCAGAACGATACCCGTGATCGTGAGCAATTTGACATTTCCACGGCCAGCACCCTATCAATGTCAGGAACCTACCTGCTCTAGCACATATGCACGGCGCCCTTCACCGCAAAAGATCGCAGGCCATTAAGAGGGCTTAATGACGGCAATACGCAGCGGCCTTGTCTCGGATTTCCGCCTCTTGTGTCCAGATTGTTCCCCCTGGGGGAAGTTCACCCGGACTCCCGCCCGCGGACAAAGCCTTGCTAACCATGCGGCAGGGGAGGCACGAAGCTGCGGTCCTCCGTGAGGAAGCTGTACTCCATGTGGGTCTCCGACTTCCATGCTCGGTCACAAGACGTTTGTTCCAAGCAAGCCCGCGCTACACAGCGTCCCGTTCTGGCAAATTCTCGACGCCTTCGAGCGCACATGGGGTACAGCATGTTGAATCCCTGCGTCTTGAAGCGAGTACGCATGTGGGATATTCGAGACACAGATGCTGATCCGCGGCAGGAAGAGACGGTCTCCAAAGCAGGTCGGCTGGGCTCGGCAAGACTCACGCCTGGAAGGACGGAAATGTCTTGAACCCAAAGCTTGAGCGTAAAGTGCAGTGGCCCTACACTAGACCGTCAGTCCATCGTGGAAAGTGTCTCGGCCCCTCCCGTGAGCTGAAATCTTTGCCGCCCTTGGTTTCGGAAGGCCATCGGATTGTCAAGGGCACCTGATCATATGGAAACATGCCGACTGGTGGTTATGGTCAGCGGACTTCCATGTCGGAGGCAGAGTACGTGGCAGTAGATTCCGAATATCTGACAGCCCACAACGTCGGGAAATCGGACCATCCCTTTTCACCACATGGTCGATTTTGCGAGAAGTTGCCCTTACGCCGACAAGAACTTGAGCAAGGACATACGAGGTCTCGCCGTCAGTTACATTCTGCGATGTCAAGTGCGTGTTTGCGGATATGTCGTCAGCGGGAAGGCGCCGCCACAGCCACGAGTGCGCCAAATTTTCTGACCTGTTCTCCATACCTTTGAAGCCACGACCGGAGTGATTCCGCTTGTTTGGACTTTGCGGCGCTGACATGTACTTGAGCGTGCTGCGTTACAGTTGTCATTTCCGAGCCCCTTCCTGATCAGGACTGTGGCGTCGGGATATTGGAAGACGAGCGCCTTTCTACATTTGAAAGATACCTGTGAACAAAACATCCCAAAGAAAGCCCCATGAGATGATCCTGGTAGCGTAGGTTGCTTCTGAGTGATAGCACGAAGTCGTCGCGTTGAGCTCAGACCCATCGTCTTCTGGGGACTATCTCAACCTCGAAATCGAATGTCGAGCCTTACGTCGTGTAGAATTTTTCGCCTTTCCGGGTACTGCGATCACTGAGGTCATTGGTAGAGCGTTTCCACTTTACTAACCCCCAGAGATCTTGTATGCAACGAGAGGCGTACCCAAGTGATCGCGCAGCTGTTTTGATGGCACTCCGCTAAGTCTCTATTCCCACATGGCCTACTTCTCAAACTTCGCCAGTATCCCGCGTATGTCAGAATGTGACTTGGAGCTACCTCTGCCTGTAGACGGTTTCTGTATTTCCTTGAGTTAGAGGAGATGGCGGATGCAAAACAAGACATCCGGCTCCTCCCCTTACAATCATGCTACTGATTGTAACATTTGCTCATGCAAGGGAAATAGAACTCGTAGAGACTCGAAGCGGGATGCTTCCCCGACTTGACAGCCCTGGAACCACGTTGCCAAAGGTATGCTTCTTCCCGAGATTGTCCACCAGAATGGAACCTCGCCTGGGACACTCGTCTAGGATATGGGGTCAAGATAGCAGTTCGACGTTGATGAACGGATGGATGGATGGATGGATGCCGATGAGTGTTCCTTGTACAATTTCATCCAGCCAAAAAGGAGATGCGACGAGGTCCGTCACCAGCTTTCCCCAGCACAACCACCAACCATCATCACCGCGGTTCCTGCAGCCCAGAGCCCCGGCAAAAGCAAGTAGCAAAAGAAAAGTCAGGCCTCGACCGTCTTTGTAACCCAACTGCCTGGTGTCGAATTTGTGTCGGGCGCTTCTGGTTCCCCTGAGTACGATGGACGATGTTCAGGGTGATGTCCCAGATTTCTTCCAAGTCGCTGAGCTTGCTAGCTCCTTTGACGTGTAGACCTAGGTAGACTCCAGACCTTGTGAGGATGGATTGTGTGCACTTCTGCGTAGACTATGAGGCGAGACGGGGATAGAGAAGGGCATACGCGCCCATGCCGTGACAGTGACCAACCTGCGCTAACTTTCACCAAGAGTCTCGTGCTCACAAGGGAGTAGATAGCGATGTTGGCTCAATGATCTCGCTCATTAGCAGAGAAGGTCATGTAGCGAGGATACCGTCTCCCGGGCTACCTCAAGCATTCGAGATCAACAGGCGACATCACATCGTCGTGAGCCTCCTCTGAGAGGCTTTAGGGACGTCACTCTCGGGTCTCCGTGCGGTCTCGGCTCAAATTACCATTCAGACCAAAAGAAGGCGAAGCTGACAGTTTCGCAGTGTGGTTTGGTAGTCACATAGAAGAGTTCTATGGCGGGACAGATGATCCTGACGTTGTGTAAGAAACGAACTGCCAAACTTGCCTTGGAAGAGAGAGCACTCCAGCGCGTGTAGCATCATGATGCTTGATCTTAATCTGAACCATCTAAGTTGGACAGATGCAATCCTCGTCCACGATCCACTCTGAGATCTGTGGCCAAGAAGCCATTCACGAAGCGCTTCTGAGCGCCGTTGCCTCTAAGCTTAGAGGGGACTGGGTTTTCGAGGATACTGAAATTCTTGAGAAGACTGGATTCCGAGAAGACTGGGTCTCAGAAGAAAAAGCTGATGTTGTATTTAGTCCATATCACACTGCGACGGCACGAAGTGGACTACATACGTGTTTGATGATTTCTGATCATGATTTGTTCGAAAGCAGCCGTCTAAGGATGCGCCAACCCATGGATTCCGACAAAATATGGCCGCAGTCTCAACGTCGGTGGTCTCTGTCGCGGTGTCTGTAGGTGTCGCGATCCCGGTCACGGTCACGATCACGATGTCTGTCCCGGGGGCGGTCTCTGTCCCCGTCTCGCTCACGTTGTCGTTCACGATCTCGCTCGTTCTTGTAACTGTCGCGATGCCTGTCCTCTCTTCTGCTGCGTTCCTTGTCCCTCTCACTTCGATACTGATCAAGCCGCGGTCGTTTCTCGGTCGTCTTCCCCTTGCTGTCCCACCCGCCCAGGTCCTCCTCTATGGTCATTTTCTTGGCTCCGAGGCCGATACCGTTGGGACGCTTCTTGATCTCCTTTGCCTTTGGACCGCGCATCTGACCATCCCAGCCCTGGCCTTTCAGCAGCGCCTCACCGAAGCCTTCGACGGGGAATGCATCGTAAGTGGCCACATCGTCCACCTCGGGCGCGTCAGCTGTAGCGTCGCGATAGGCTTCATCCTCCGTTCGATGTGTCGCGCGTTTCCCCCCTGAGTCCATCAATGCCGCGATGGCTTCCTCGTCGGCGTTTTTGGGTAACGCAGGCTTGTCGGCCCCGTCCTCTTCGCCATCGTCCTTCCCTGCGTCTGTCTTGGGCTTTTTCGACAGCACAAGCCCGTACTGCAACGGCTCCTCCTCTTCAACATGATCCTGATTAGGTTGACTAGGGCCCTGAAGACTTGCACCTGCTGTTGAGTCCTTGCTTTGGCTCCTGCGGCGTCGTCCATCGGACTTGGATTGGTCCCGGCGAGATCGTTCGTCGTTATCATCGTCGTTTTCAGCGCCATTCACGCCAAAATGAGTGATGGTCTCATGCCGCTCATCTTCGGACTCATCGCCGTCTGAATCCTGGTCGAAACCACTGCGTGACCGCTTGCCCAAGGCAGTCGATGGTGTGGGGCGCGATGCGTTCTTGGGCCCATTCTTTGGGCCGTTCGAACTTGCGGCGCCGAATCGGATGGCGATGCGGGAACCGTTTTGATCGGCCATCTGGGTGATTCGAAGTGTCGAGGCTGCTTCGATACCCGCAAAGTACGCAGTTGTGAAGCGCTGACGTGAAGGGTCGACCTGGGGAATGAGGCGAGGTTGGGAAAGTGGTGACTGTTTTCTGGGGCGAATTTAGCGCGGGTCGGATGAGGTGGTGAACGGTGACGGTGACGGTGACGGCAGGCCCGTGCTTTGGTAACGAGCCCAACGGGCATGGCCTTTTGGCATCTGTTACGGAGAGGGAGCAAACGTCCCTTGATGATGTAATTCGCCGGTATGAACGACGTCGGAATTTATCAGTCTGCCACAAAAGTTGCACCGAGGGAATCATTTGCCATGCAAAAGAAAGCAATAAATGGTGTCTACTCAGGTACGCAGGCACGTAGTCTATTTCCCTAGACAATTAGGCTAGTTAGTCTGCATCCGGGTCCGGTCTGGCACGGTTCAGCTAGGTCTTGGAGCGGACTTGTTGATGAACGATGATGCACAAACTCCAATGCCCATCGCGCATCCACGAGCAGCCAAGCAGCAGGACGGGCATGTTGACGGCTTATTCCTTTCTTCCATCGCGGGGATGAAGTTTTCCATCTAGACGACAGTCATAAAGGACCAGTGCCGCTTACTGCCGAGGTGGTCAGTCATGAGAGTCCCGTCACAGGCGACTCCAAAGCATCCATCCTCTGCCACATCACAACGCGTCGAATGCTCGCTCAACCATCATTTCCATTTCTGATGTGTTCATCAGTTAATCATCATAATTGCACTTTGGACGGTCATCGACAAAGCCAGCGCTAGGGAAAGCATAAGAGAAATTACACAACCACTAGATTAGTGCAACTCTGGCTGGCCACCACAAATCAGACACGCTGATAAGATGCCGACCTTGTCTTCATCTGGGAAGCTGGCACCTCATTTCGTGCAATACCGCCGGATGGTGCCCCTTGGTGGTGAGGGCAGGGCCCCATCCTCCAGGATGTCTCCCGTTCCAACAAGACCGCCCCCAACCGATCCATCCCCAGGTTCCCCGGCACAGAAAAGCACAAGTTGGAGCAGCCACCAATGCCTGGGCGGCAGTAACAGCAGCAGCAGCAGTAACAGCAACCAGCGACCAGCCAATTCACAGCAGCAACCTGGTAACCTTGGTGGGAGCAGTCGCCTGCAGCCAGACAGGAAGTAGCGCGGGCGCGGGCAGGCCATTTCCTCTCTCCAAAAAGTGACCCCTTCCAAGGCATGTCCAGTCAACCCCAAGAGTTGCTGCTCTTAGCGGAAAACGGGCAAGTGCCTCTCTTTGGCCTTTTGCATTCCTTTCTCTCCGCCTTTATCACTCACCCATTTTCACTTACACTAATTCCAACCGCACTGCACAACCCAACCGAAACCCCCCGCCTTGCACACCTGTCTCAACCACTAAACCCACTAGGCTAGGCACTCGCTCACCTGGACCCCCCAAGGTCACAGCAGCCCATCGCAGCACATTGAAAACTCAGGTCTCCAAGGACACGACAACATCAACATATCGCGATCAATCGGAACAGCACCACCTTGCTGTTTCCATCCATTTTGACCGCTCGGTACATCTCACCGCATCCCATTAAGGTTGTCTGACCTCCGTTTTGCATCAAAAACGGATGTCGCCGCCGTCGATGCTATGACTGAGGTCGAGCGTACCGACTTTTCCGCGCTGATCCAGTCAAAGAGAGCAAAATGCAGGTAAGTCGCTGCCAGTCGTGTAGAGAAAACCCGTGCGATCATTTTGGTCCCATTTTTGTCGTTCTAACTTCGTGCAGTTCAATTAGGGCGTCGAAGAAGAGGAAGCTTCGCGAGGTGTACTGTGTCGCGACACAGCGGGACGCCCTGCCGCTCCTCGACCCTCCTGCCGGCGATGCAGAACACCCCACACAGGAGGAATGGCGGTTCCTTAATGACAATGCCGTCTTGAAGTATGTTTTCTCTGTCCAGGACAGCCCACACATTACGCGTTTTTTTTTGGCCGGGGGCGGGACATTCATGCTAATTAATCGCGACAGAGGCCCATTCCTCAACGAGCGCAACCTGCCACCGCGACAGATACCCCCATTCTGTCTGCCCAAGTCTCAAGGGACCAGTCCGAGGCTTACGGGTCAAGATGTATCGCTGGAAGCTCCGAATCATGGCAAGGCAAACGGTGTTGGGCTCGCGCAGTCCACGCCGGGATCCCAAGCCGCGCAGACACGACCAGACCCCGATGAGTCGCGCGATGCGACCACGATACCACCTGCAGCCACGCCAGGAGGAAACAGGCCACCGATCGCCGAGCCGTCGCGGGTGTCCCAGGAGAGTTCCGCCTCGGCTCTAGCCCCGGCTCAAAATACAGGGCTCGGTTTACCGAACGGAGCATCAAACGACGGAAACACCGCTGGCTCGAATACAGATTTGGCTGGGACGTCCACGGCAAATCGCTCGGGGGCAGCTGGCAGGGAGGTCGCCTTCGTTGAACCGGACAAGCAGCGGACAGACTCGACGGCCGCGCAACGATGGCAGAACGCGGGGGATGTGAGCCGCGAACCAGCCTCTGATGCGATGGATGTGGACGAGACACCAGGTCGCCCCGACGAGCAGTCGAAATTGAATTCACTCAGGAAGCCACCACCGCTAGATGCTTCTAGACCATTGGATGTCTTGTCCTCTCCGGGTTCTACCACGCAGACAGCCACGACCCCCGCCGTGCAGGATGCCTCTCCCGACACCAGCCCTGACAATGAAGGGCCGCCGTACCCTGGGGATGATGACGATTCCGTGCACAGGAAGACAGATGAGGACAATCGCGACTTGGCCGGAAAGTCCTCTGACGAAAATCAAGCAGGAGAAGGGGTTGACGTGGCCGCTGTGCAGCCGGCGTCTGCGCCTCCACCAGCCGAAGCGGGAGAGGCGACGACAAGCGGTCTTCGAAGCAGTACGCCAACTGTGGAAACGGGGAGTGTCAGTCAATCCGTCGTACCCGCAGATTCCGCACTCCCATCTGGCCATCTCTCCGACTCAAATGCTGCTGCTGCAGTTGCAGTCTCTGACGAAGCACCCACAACTCGGCCTCTATCAGGTAGTCAAGCCACGCCTTCACTCCCTCAAGACGAGGCTCATCAAAAGATCCGACGACCATCTCCACTTGATATTCCTAGTAATGCCACTAGCCAAGAGGCTGCTGGCCCAGCAGATGCGGTCAGCCAGGAGCCGGGCGCATCGTTTTCTGCATCCATGTCGACTCCTCTAACTAATGGCACTGGATTTGACCTGAAGGCCCAGGTATCTCAGGCCTCACCAGCCGACCAGATCCCAGACTCCCAAATCGAAGAGAGCGTCCTGCATGAGCCTGACCAGCCCCTAGCTGGCTCTGTTCTTCGGGCGAGATCGTTGGCCGAGAAGCACGGCCACAAGCACAGGAGGGCTCCTACTGTGGTTTTCGAGAAGCAGAAACAGAAACCGGATGAGACCATAGTTGCCAGCCGGTCACAGTCTCGGCCTGACCGCATCCCGACGGATGACTATTTTGTCCCCCTGTTCTTTGATGGCTTCACGAGACAGTCTCAGTGGATGAGGAGTCCCGAACAATTACTGGTCACTTCACATAAGACAATTTCGACCCCAGACTGCGGCATTGCTCTTCATGAGAACCAAGCCTGCAAAGTTTTGCGCAGGATATACCACCTACAACAGCACGACAAGTGGTCCTTGAGACAACCGAAGAGGTGCCCAGAGCCAACGCGGCCCCCCTCGCATTGGGACCTAATGTTGCAGGAGATGAAGTGGATGAGGACTGATTTTCGAGAGGAGCGGAAGTGGAAGAGGGCAGTTGCACGAAATCTAGCGGAGGCATGCGCCGAGTGGGTGGCATCTAGTCAAGAGGACAGAAAGATCTTACAGGTAAACGTGAGAATTCCACCAATTGACGGTGAACATTCATCTAGCAAGACTGCGACAATTCCGCCCGAAGAGGAGTCTTTGCCAACGCCGATGCCCGACCTCGTCCCTTCGGGAGATGCTGACTCCCCAATGGACATCGATGACGAGCCTCGGGACTGGAACGCTCAGACAATTGCGCCATCTGCGATTTTTGCGCTGCAGGATGACGAGCTCGTGTTTGGTCTTCAACAATCGTCGACATCCGAGCAACTCTTGGAGGAGCTACCTCTGTATGGCGCGCCGCTGAAGTTACCTCAGTTTGATGTCACTGGTGCTGGATATGATCCGGATGGTCAGTGGCGCAGGCCAGCCTTGCCACTCAGCAAATATGTCGAAGGCGAAATGAAGCTCAAGTCCGCGGGTCCTCGACCGAAGCGGAGTCGATATCAATACGCAGTAGAGGACGAGGACGATGATGACGAGGTAGTATTTGGCGACGACCAAGGCCGAACCTTGGACTTGCCCCCGGAGAACACGGATGTGGCTCTGTTCCGCCCAGAAATGAAGTTGGTGCGGGATCGGCTTCATGCTGGGCACCAGTTCAGGCCGCCTACCGAGTCGCTCATGCCCCTGCAGAGCTTCTTCGAGTCCAGGATCGCCTCCCAGTGGACCGCAGCGGAGGACGAGGAGCTCAGAAAACAAGTACGCGAGTACTCGTACAACTGGTCTCTCATCTCCAAGAACATTTCGTCAAAATCTCTTTTCATCTCGGGCGAAGAGAGACGGACCCCGTGGGAATGTTTCGAGCGCTGGGTCCAACTGGAGGGATATCCGAATGACGTGGCTAGGACGCAGTACTTCCAGACTTACCAGAGAAGAATTGATCAAGCGCAGAGGGCCATCGCATTAGCCAACCACAACGCCACGCAGCAAGCTGCTCCGAATGGTGCGGTTGTGCCGCGGCGCCGACCGACTCTGCCTGTACGAGTCGAGAGACGGACTCCTAGAAGACATCTAGCCCTGATTGATGCCATGAAGAAGCTGGCCAAGAAACGCGAGGCAGCCGCCGCTAAGCAGCAGCAGAGCACAAATAACCAGAGCAGAAGGACGTCGACGGAGGCCCCGCAGCAAAAGCTGAATATCAAGACGCCAGAAGACTATGCCCGAGCCAGGCACGAACGGGACAAGCAGATGACTGAAAAGATTGCGAGGACACTTGCCGCGCAAGAGGCTCAGAGACGGGTGAGTATATCTAAGCTGCCTCTGGGGCAAGAACGGGCTGACCAGATTCCTACGCAGGCTGCCATGCAAGGTAGATCCCAGACTCAAATGGCCCAGGTGGCAGGTGCTCCGGGAAGCTCACAGGCCCCGCGGGCTGTCGCCGCAACACATGCCGCCGTTGCAGCAAATCCATTATTGGCTCGCACGCTCGGAGTCGCGCAACAACGGCCGGGCATGCCAATACAACAACAAAATGCGATTGCCGCACAGATGGCAGCAGCAGGTGGTCTCGTCCCTCATATGCCCGTTAATGGCATGGCACAGCCCTCACAGGCGCAGCTAGCTGCTTTCCAGCAACAGCAACAGGTCCAAAGGGCAGCGATGGAGTCGAGGAGGATAGCGGAGCAGCAGCGACGGCAGCAAATGGCTAATCAGGCCCAAAATCAGGGCCAGATGGCGCCCCAAGTTCAAGGCCACACTCCTCAACCGCAGCAGCAGCAACAACAACAGCAACAGCCGCAGCCGCAGCATCAACAGCAGCCGCAACAAGGTCAGCCGCAGCAGCAACAGATGCCGCCACAGCACTCCCCTCCGCCAGGCCAGGCGCAGACGGCTCAGCAACCTCAGCAAGGCCCTCAATCCCACCCCATGCCAAATGGCTCGGTAGCGCAACAGGGCTCTCCAATCATCCGCAATTCGATGAATGGCATCAATCAGAACAACTACATGATCAACTCCATGGCCCCGTACACCCCCAACGGCATGGGCATGGCCACCTCACCTGGGGCAGTTGGGATGGGAATGCCCAACGCAGGTGCCGGGTCACCGCCGGCGCCTAATTTCAACCGGCAGCAGCAACAGTTACCGCCGCAAATCCAAGCGCAGATCATGGAAATCGAGAACCAAATCAGGGCCAAGTATCCAAACATGAGCCAGCAACAGGCCCATGGGCAGGCCCTCCACATCATGCAGCAACGCTTGATGCAGAATCAGGTGGCAAGGAACAACGCCGCCCAGACTGCTATGGACGCCGCGGCTGGAAGCCCCCATCAGCAGCAGGGCATGGTGAACGGGATGCCAGCCGCCGCGAGCCCTCACCAGTACGCGCAGATGCTGAGGCAACACCAGCAACAGCAACAGCAACAAGCTGCTCAGGCACAGGCACAGGTTGCCAATCAGGCCAACCAGCAGCCGCACCAGCGCCAGCCCAGCGGAAGCGCAACTCCCATGGCAGGCAGATAGACTTTTGGGCCTGCTGAGGACATGCATCGAACCCCTTCCATGGCACATGGTTGCATGGTGCCTGGTCAAGCTGCCTGAATTCGGCTTCCAATGACTGGGACATCAGCCCCGATCCTAGCCATATGTGCCGGGTATAATGCCAAACAGTTGTTGGCATATTGAAATGAGCGAAGTCAAATCCTGCCAGACGCACATATTACCTCATCCTGCTCGCAACTAGCAGAGCAATCAGGCAAGGGAAAAGGAGAGGGGAATCAGGCAATAGGAAGATGGCCTTGGGCCAACATATAGAGAGGTTGGACTACCAATATCGAGGCGACAGAGAGTCGGTACTTTGACTGTGGCCAGGACATAGAGACCCGAACCCCACAAATGTTTAGGTAGCAGCCGCCACATGCTCGAAGTGAGCGCGGCAGGTGCAAGATACAAAAAGAAATACAGTAAAAACAGCGTCGTGCAGCCAAGCCTTTTAGGAAGTTGGGGTTAGTGATGCGGCCAACCACTAACCACTGGCCCCATGTGATAAGTCATCATGGGGAGAAACAGCCCATGCTACCTAAATCCCGTGGAGCGCCGCCTCCGGACGCAAATTACCCCGGCCGGTGCTGCGCTATTCCCCATGGCAGTAGTCTCGTCGGACCGACGAGCACCAGCGATACACCCACCGCAACTGTGTGCCGGGGCGGGCTAGCTAAGAAGCTAGATATGGATGATTCCGAGGTAATTGCACCCGTTACCCCAGGTTTGCGGACGAGCAAGAGTTGCAGCGAGCGTTTTGGCGACTCATAACACCTCCTCACGATCGTCTCTTCACATGGAACGTCATTATTAGCCGGTCGGCTTTTGTGCGGTCGTCGTGGTGATACTCGGTGATACGGAAAGTTACTTAAGTAGGTCACGAGGCCATGAGGGAGAACAAAGCATAGATAGATAGATTCGATTGCGCTGTCACTTACTTGCTCGCTGGGAAGGCGCATTTGTCTTCGCCTGTCTCTGTTCCTCACTGCTTTACCTTGCTCACTAGCTTTGCTTCATCGCTATCATCCAGCGGGATTATCAACTTAGAAAGCACCGACGATATTGCGAGATTCTCTTGTAAATCTGGCGAGCAGAAGGGATCGTAATGGTCTCACCCAAGGTTGATCTCTATAAACAACCATCATCTTGAAGCCTCACACGAAATCATCACCGACAATATGACAGGGGAGAAGCTCTGGTGGAAGGAGGGAGTGGCATAGTGAGTCTGCCTCAGAAGCCTCCAGGATTATTCTACAGCACTTGGTGCTCCAGTGCCCAATTACCCTGATGATTTCGGAACAACATGCTGATCGATGGCACATTCGCGCCCGGGAACAGTCAAATATATCCAGCCAGCTTTAAGGATAGCAATGGAGATGGGCTGGGGGACATCCCCGGCATCATCAGCAAGGTGGACTATTTAAAGGATTTGGGCATAGACATCGTTTGGGTATCCCCGATGTTTGAGAGGTGAGTCCCGTCGAGTTGTATGACCCGGTGTTACCACGGCGCTGACGTTGTACAGTCCACAGATTGACATGGTAAGATACCCTCTTGAGGAGTATCGAGAGACCTGATGATTATGAAATATTTCTGACCGCGCGAAGGGCTATGATATATCAAACTACGAGGCCGTGCACGCGCCCTACGGGACCGTCCAGGACATGGAGGTCCTCGTGGACGAGTGCCACAAGAGAGGCATGCGCCTCATCCTGGACCTGGTCGTGAACCACACGTCTGACCAGCACGAGTGGTTCAAGGAGTCCCGCTCCTCCAGGGACAACCCGAAGCGTGACTGGTACATCTGGAGGCCGCCCAGGTACGCCGAGGACGGGACGCGCATGCCGCCGACCAACTGGCGCAGCTACTTCAGCGGCACGGCGTGGGAGTGGGACGAGCACACGCAGGAGTACTTCCTCCACCTGTTCGCCAAGGAGCAGCCGGACCTCAACTGGGAGAGCGACGGGTGCCGCAAGGCTATTCACGACAGCGCGATGCGCTTCTGGCTGGACAAGGGCGTCGACGGGTTCCGGATCGACACGGTCAACATGTGGTCCAAGGGCCCCGTGTCGGAGCTGAGGGACGCCCCCATCGTCAACCCGGACACGTTCGACCAGCCGGCGTGGTGCCTGTACGCCAACGGGCCGCGGATGCACGAGTTCCTGCGGGAGATGAACCGCGAGGTCCTCGACAAGTACGACACCATGACGGTCGGGGAGCTGCCGCACACGCCGGACCCGGCGCGCGTGCTGGACTACGTGGGGCTGGGCGACAGGCAGCTCAGCATGGTGTTCCAGTTCGACATCGTGGACCTGGGCCAGGGGTCGCCCTACAAGTACCAGTTCCAGGAGTGGACGCTGCCCCAGCTGAAATCCATCGTGGCCAAGTGGCAGCAGTTCATCGAGGGCACGGACGGGTGGACGACGGCCTTCTGCGAGAACCACGACCAGGGCCGGTCTGTGTCGCGGTTCGCGTCCGACGCCCCCGAGCACAGGGAGCGCTCGGCCAAGCTGCTGGCGCTCATGATGTGCTCGCTGACGGGGACGCTCTTCATCTACCAGGGCCAGGAGATCGGCATGGTCAACATCCCGCGGTCGTGGCCAGTGGAGGAGTACAAGGACATCGAGGCGCTGGGTTACTACGAGGAGGTCAAGCGGACAAGCAACAACGACCCGGCCGCGCTCGACGCCGTGCTCGCCAACATGGCCGTGCTGGGCCGCGACAACGCCCGCACGCCCATGCAGTGGGACGCCTCGGCCCACGGCGGCTTCACCGACTCGCCGGGGGGTCCCTGGATGCGCGCCAACGACTCGTTCGCCCAGATCAACGTCGCCGACCAGCTGGCGCGGCCGCGGTCCTCGGTGCTGGGCTTCTGGCGCGACATGATCCGCTTCCGCAAGGCGCACGCCGATCTGCTCGTCCACGGCACGTTTGAGGTCGTCGGGGCGGACGACGAGAAGACGTTCGTGTTCATCAAGAAGCGGGAGGGTCGCGGCGAGGAGATGGCGCTCGTGGCGCTCAACTTCTCGGGCGAGCAGCAGAAGGCTGGGTTCCCTGTGTGTGAGGGGGGACGCTGGGCGTTCCAGTTTGGTAACTATGGTGAGGAGGATGAGGGCCCGCGGCCGACTGAGAAAGGGGTTTTGTTGAGGCCTTGGGAGGCGCAGTTGTATCTATTTGAGGGAGGGCGAGCTTGCAACGGGCATGCGAATGGTCATATCTGATCTCTTGGTGTGATAAGAAACATGATTTGATGCTGTTGTACCATTGGACTGAGCAGAGCGAATAGAGAGCATTTGAAAGTCCCATTGGCTGGCTGGCTTTTGTGACTGCACATTGAGCGTTGTTATGTTCATGGTTGCGTATATGCAATACTTCGTTTCTACTGTTTGCCTGCCTGCCTGCTTGATGTCAGTACTTTTTAGGCATTCCGCGCTGATACTGCTTCATCTGAGATTCCCGAGGACCAGCTCAGAGGACTTTTGGCGTGTCGGATTCCAATGGCTAGTCAAATGAGCAGCGTCATATCTCCATGAGGTGCGTCCATAGGCCCATGGATATGTCACACATGAGCATGTATCCAGGATCACGAGTGGCAATCCGTGACAAGGCCTCGGATGTGGATGCTTGAAAGCTCTTCCAGTATATATTCGCCCCTAGTTGTAACAGGAGGCTTATCGACGGAACCAGTCCTTCTTCTCCCTCGACACCGGCTTCGAAGGGATGGGCCAGTTGTTGACCCCCCACCACCACCTCCTGACCTGTGCGCCTATCGAGTTCCCGCTCATCTGTGCGTTCCTGTTCCAGTACTGCCAGCCGCACCAGGCGAGGTTGTAGACGACGCCCTGCAACATGGGCATCACGAGCTGCGAAGAACGATATATCATTAGCGTCTGCCACCCGTGATCTTCCAGAAATCAAAGAATAGGCCGTCATGGACCATCGGAACGCACCTGATCCTTTGTGGTAATCCAGGCCACCATCCACCACGACTTAGCATCCTGTATGCTGTGCAGGTAGCTCTGCTCGAACCGCAGGTCGGGGATGGGCGGGAGGTGCGAGAAGCGCCTGGCGGGCCTCAGCACGCTGACGGGGATCTCATCGTCGTCCTCGTCGATGCGCCCCTCGTCCTTGTCCAGGTGGACGGGCTCCCTCGTGTCGGCGGCCGTGGACGGGTTGAGGTCGTGCTGGGCCGAGGGCGCCCGGTTGATGTGCGCTGTCTGGATCGTCTCTGCCACCTGCATTGGGATTTCGGTTGATGCCATGCTGGGCTGAAGGCGGCGCGGCGGGCGCAGGCGACGGTGACTGGGGCTGCTTTATGGGTATGGGTGGTCCGTTCCTGTGGCGCCTCCGCGATGGAGGGTTCCACTTTGGTCTGGGAGGGGCCCCTTTCAGCCTTTCTGGTGCCGACTCACGGTGAGCAGGCAGGCCAGCGAACGTGACGTCAGGTGGACTTGGGTATCAAGTTGATTTCGCCTGATGGCTGACCCAGTATGACTGTCCTGAAAGGGGTGATAATATTAATGAGTCAGTGAGAAACTCGCCTCTGAAGCCCAAGGTTGAATGCTCGTATCAGAGGTGGCTTGGTGGAAGGATCAATGGTTGTAACGCGTGAATGACTGCTGTATAGCTTGCTTGTGTTGTGCCTCAACTGGTCGAGGACTAAGGTACCTCCCGCATAGCCAAAACTAGGCTACATAGTCCACACCAGATGCGTGCAGCTCATACTGTAACTTGCAGCTTGGGGGCCTAAGCAATGGGCTGCAGCCAATGACATGTGAGGCAGCTGTGGGTCCTTGACTCGGCAGGCGTGCAACTTGACACCAAAGAAAAGAAGAAAAGGGCCATTTGCCATCAGCCACTTTTGATCAGTTCCCCCCCTCCATAAAATCTTACGAAACCCCGCCGCGAAGACCACCACACACATCTGGCGCGAGCTCTCCGTTTTCCTTTGTCTTCCTAAGGGACTCACCTCAAGACCTGCACCCCTGGGACTTTCATTGCTCGGCTGCCGTCTTCCATACAGATCGAGAGAAAGTCGCTCCGGCGTCCAACCCAGCCTCAAAATGAGTGACGCACAGGCTAACGTATGTTATTGCTCCTGCTGCTCCTGCACTTAATTCCCGCTCCCAGCCAATGCCTCGCGTTCCCTGCCAGCGGGGCCTGTCTCGTGGCCGCTGCTGTCTGGCCATGGGCCTTACTGTGTCACGATGCATTTGCTAATATAAGACGTCTATAGGAAGCCGAGAAGAACGTCGGTCCATCCCTCCCCACCGTCCACCGCCCGACTATGCACGCTGCACGGCCCGACTCGTGCGCGTGTTGGGTTGCGCATCCATGCTGACTGAAGCCCTCAGATCGAGATATGGAAGGTCAAGAAGCTCATCAAGAGGCTCGAGGCCGCTCGTGGTAACGGCACATCCATGATCTCCCTCATCATCCGTACGTGTTGCCCCCTGTCGAGACGCGCCGGGTATCAGCACGGCTGACTGACATCCCACCAGCCCCCAAGGATCAGGTCTCTCGTGCTGCAAAGATGTTGGCTGAAGAATACGTACGTATGATCCTCATAGTCTATCCCTAGTATCAGGGCGGCGCGCTGACGTCGACAAAATAGGGTACGGCGTCCAACATCAAGTCCCGTGTCAACAGGCAGTCTGTCCTGTCCGCCATCACCTCCACCCAGCAGCGTCTCAAGCTGTACAACAAGGTTCCCCCTAATGGCCTGGTCGTCTACTGTGGTGAAATCTTGACGTCCGAGGGAAAGGAACGCAAGGTCAACATCGATTTCGAGCCATTCAAGCCCATCAACACCTCGCTCTACCTCTGTGACAACAAGTTCCATACTGAGGCTCTCGCCGAGCTCCTCGAGTCCGACCAGAAGTTCGGCTTCATTATCATGGACGGAAACGGCGCGCTCTTCGGCACCCTCAGCGGCAACACCCGAGAAATTGTCCACAAGTTCTCGGTCGACTTGCCCAAGAAGCACGGCCGTGGTGGTCAGTCCGCCCTTCGTTTCGCCCGTCTGCGTGAGGAGAAGCGTCACAACTATGTCCGCAAGGTCGCAGAGTTGGCTGTCCAGAACTTCATCACCAATGACAAGGTCAATGTCGCCGGACTTATCCTGGCTGGTTCCGCCGATTTCAAGAACGACCTGAACGCATCCGACATGTTCGATAACCGTCTCGCTTCCAAGGTCATCAAGGTTGTCGACGTGTCATACGGTGGAGAGAACGGTTTCAACCAGGCCATCGAGCTGGCCTCCGAGACTCTTGGCAACGTCAAGTTCATCCAGGAGAAGAAGCTGATTGGGAAGTACTTCGAGGAGATCAGCCAGGACACCGGTCGTGTCTGCTACGGTATCGAGGACACCCTCAAGGCGCTGGAGCTTGGAGCTGTCGAGATCCTCATCGTCTTCGAGAACCTCGAGATCACTCGGTGGACCCTCAAGGACAGCAACGGAGCCGAGTACATTATCCACACCACCAAGCAGCAGGAGACCTCGGGCGACCGCTCCATGTTCATGGACAAGTCCTCGGCCTCTGCGGGCCAGGAGATGGAGGTTGCGAACCAGGAGTCCTTCCTCGAGTGGATCGCGGAGCACTACAAGGATTTCGGCACGACGCTGGAGTTTGTGTCTGACCGATCCACCGAGGGCAACCAGTTTGTCAAGGGCTTCGGTGGAATCGGAGGCCTTCTGCGCTACAAGGTCAACTTTGAGCAGTTGCAAGATATCGACGACGATGATGACTACTACGACGATTGACAGTTTGAATCCCTCGTGAACAACGAGGGCTCTTCAACTCAAGCAATCCCGTCCGAGCCGACGACGGCTGCCGACCCTCAGAAGCCGGCGCCCAAGACAGCGTCCGGCAAAGTCTCACCTGCGCAGCGGCGCTTGATGAAGGGCTTCGGTGACAATCCCGGCCAAGCGCCTCACCAGGCCGTGCGGCCGTCACCGCTCCGCTCCGTCATGACGACGTGACGGCTTCTTGAGTTAGAAAAACACGGTGGTACGTTCAACCCCCCCCCCCATGCACCAGGCCCAGCTAGTGATACCGACCAGTCGCTGAGAAGTAGCGTCAGAACCGTTACCTGTAGTGTCCCTGTGCGCCGAGAAGTTGAAGAGTCCAAAAGACGCCTTCGTTGCAGGGCTGCCAAAGACAGGGCAGATGGGGAAGGATGGAGGCAAGGGAGACTGATATTGGTATGGGCGTAGACCTGCTTACTGCTCTATCGTCGGGGAATGTCCAAAGCAAGACAACAATCTAGTCCAACCGGAGGACGCAGCGTTGTAGTCCCCTCTTGCTCCTTGCTTTGAGTCGCTCTTTTCAATTGGTAGTGCTGCACAGAATCCAACTTGATACGCTCTTTTCAACCATCTGTGTCACGTACCACAACAGCGTCGGCTGCAATATGTGCGGAGCGAAGCTGATGGGCTGACCGACTTGATGCTTTTGGGTTTTATATGGTACTCGGTGGAATGAATAGACCAACCGTAGAAGGTCTGGTGCGAGCTGCAGCAGCGATGCGGACGGGGCAGTTCGGGATGGTACCGTTGTGCTGTTCGATGCTCGAGACCGGTTGGTGTAAGCCGCATCCCGCATCCCGCATCTGCGCATCCACCACGCATCCTAGCTCGACTCCCGATGGGCGGACTTATGTAGATATAAAAGCACTTTGCACATCCAAGAATGAGCCAGTTATGATTACCGATTTTTCTTGACTCAATTGAGCGCTCGACACTTGCCTGCTATTTTGTGATCATGTAAACGGTTGACACGGACGATCACAGTGCTTCAAGAAATTTTCACCTCTCGGGTTCGTGCCTGACTCTCTCTCCGAGCTAGAGCGCTCAATATTGAGCAAGACTCAGAAGACAAAGCAGCCATGGTTCAAACCAGAGTCCAAAAGGAGGGCGAAACCACCCCAAAAAGGCCGCAAGTCGCCTTTCTGGGTCCTCCATCCTCCTTCACACACCAGGTGCGTCATCCTCATATAGACCCTTCCCCCGTCGTCGGTGATCTTCAATCCATATAAGACATACACAGAGTTGCTAACACCGCCCCAAAAGGCCACCAAGTCAGCCTTCTCAGAAGATGACTACGCCCTCGACCCCGTGGCCACGATAAAGGACGTCTTCGACGCCGTGGCCGCCGGCGCCGCGGACTACGGCGTGGTACCCTTTGAGAACTCGACCCACGGCGTCGTCACCTTCACGCTAGGCTATCTGGCCGACCGAGGCGGCGACTACGGGGGCCTGAGCGTCTGCGGCGAGGTGTACATCGACGTGCACCACTTCCTGCTCGGCCGCGCGCGGGACAAGGCGAACGAGGAGGAGCAGCAGCAGCAACCACCAGCACCGGCGGCAAAGGGCAAGCCGCAGCACGACCTCTCCCACATCCGGCGCGTCTACAGCCACCCGCAGGCCTTCGGGCAGACGCAGGCCTTCGTGTCGGCGTACCTCCCCGCCGGCGTCGAGACCATCGACGTCAGCTCGACGAGCAAGGCGGCCGAGATGGCCGGGCTCGACGCCTCGGGGGAGACAGCCGCCATCTCCAACGAGAGCGCGGCGGCGGCGTTCGGGCTCGACGTGCTGGCGCGGTGCATCGAGGACCGGGACGACAACACGACGCGGTTCTTTGTGCTGCGGCGCGGTGGTGCCGGCGAGACGGAGGGGGAGGGGGGGAAGCAGGCACAGGCCAGGGGCCACAAGAGCCTCGTCTCGTTCACGGTGCCGCACCGGGCCCCCGGCGCGCTGGCTGCCGTGCTCGACGTCTTCAGGAAGGTCGGGCTGAACCTGACGAGCATCAACAGCCTGCCCAGCCTGATCCAGCCCTTCCAGTATCTGTTCCTCGTCGAGTTCGACGGCAGCAGGTACCACGACCCGGAGGGCAAGGTCGAGTCGGCGCTGAGCGAGGTCGCCAAGGTGGCCGAGAGCTCGAGGTGGTTGGGCAGCTGGGAGAACCGACGGTAGAAGAAGCACAGTGTCACACCACGGGTCACATGTAGTTCATGAGCATGGAAAAGTCTTGATTGATGTCTTTTTTTACCATCGATGCTCACCAGCGAGCTCTGTACTGGCAGTAGTACTATGGCCACAACTGCCCTCTTCTCTTTTGGGCCACCAAGACGCGGGCTTCGTTTTCCCTTCTATGGATCACCGCCCGCTCTGACACGCATACTGCCGCCGTAACAAAATCCATCTAATGTGAGATGACGCCTTGCGCAGAACCGTGTAACAAGCCATGTCTCTCTTTTCCACCCATCCCTTGAACTCCCAAACAATCAGAACAACACTTTTGGTCCGTCGATAGCCAGATGACCGGGCTCCTAGTCCTGGTTCGCCGAGGCCATGACTGCCCGGGGCTTCTCGGGGCTGCCTCTGAGGGCCAGTGAGGCCGGCGCAGCACCTGCCTGCAGCTTCAAATTGCCATTGACAGCCGCAATGCGGTCAGCGGTGGGCACGTCTGGCCTTGGCGCCACGTTCTCCAAGTCCTCGGATGACTTGACAGCGCTCGTCGGGGCTGAGCTCACAGCAGCGGGCGTTGAGAGACGATCAGAAGCATGAGTCGGAGCAGCACTGGGCGCTTCAGAGGCTGAGGCCGAGACAACGCTTGGCTCTGCCCGCTTCAGTGGCGCAGCTTGAATAACATCTCCGGTATGCTCAGGCTCTTGCTCGGGAATGTCGCTAGGGCTACCCTCAGAAGCAGACTCAACGGCTTCAGGCGAGGACGCAATGTTTGACGGCGTTGAGGCCGACTCCGTTGAGCCGCGCTTCTTTGCCAGACGCTTTGCCTTGCCATCCTTGTCGATGTTGACTTTGATGTGCAACTTCACTATACGACTGTCGGTCGAGTCGGGGCTCTCGGGAGCGACATCGTCGTCATCTTCATCCACAGCCTCATTCTCGAACTCTTCCTCATCTTCTGTCTCATCTTGGGGAATATGATCGTCGCCCTCCTCACCAAAATCCGGCTCAGACTCGTCATCGTCCTCGTCGTCAGACACGTAAGGCCTGTTCCGCTTTCGAGAAGCGGGCCAGCCGTTTGTGGTATGATTTGCGGCTGCGCTTCGTCTGGGCCTGCCAGTTGGTCCAATCTCTGGCGCTTCGCTCATCTCAGTATCCAGATTGCCACCGGTCGCGTCATCGCCCTGGATGCTAGGTGCGGCGCTCGCATCGCCGTTGCTCATGTTGTCGGCAGTCATCCGAGGAGGGGGCCGCGACTGGCGACCGCTAGCTGTGATAACAGGGCCAGCCTCAACAGGCGTGTGGTTTCGAGTGTTTCGCGTTGATCGGCGGTTGTTTGTCGAGTCCGTGTAGAAGTCTTCATCGTCGGAGTACGTGTACTTCACCCGCTTTCCTCTCGTGCGACCCTCGTAGAGGGAGAAACCTGGCTCGGGTCGGCGGAAGCGTTCCTTCTGCGTGCGTCTGTACTCGCGTCGCTTGCGTTTCTGTATACAAACATGTTAGCTCTCAGCTCCAAGCATGTGTGTGCAATCGGGGTTGGCTCGAGTGGAAAGGCTGCACTCAGGGAGTAAGCCGAGACGGCGTCGTGGTGATATGCATACCTCCTCCTTCTCTTCGAAGTTTGTAATATTGTTTAAAATGCTCTTGCTGAGCTTGCGCGCATTCTGGCCGTTGTCCTTGCCCAGCTTCTCCGCAAGAGCTTTAGCCTCGTCAATGCTGCCAGCAACACTGATCCATTGTCGATTGTACAAAGCGGCCGGGTTGCCCTCCCTGTATATCCGAAATGAGCAGTTGTCGTCTCCTTCAACCAGGTAGTATCGGCGCTTGTCGCTGTCGTGTCCCCACGGTTGGACAGAGAGAGGTTGGTTGAGGTCGTCGGCAGTGCGTTTCTGGTTGTAGCTGGTATTGATCAAAGCCTTGACGGCGTCGGAGTATCCCAGTGCCCATAGAGCTAGGGTTTTGAGAAGAAGGACCTGCAATTATCATGCGGTCAGTATGATTATGAAAAAGGAGTGGTGGACGGGCGTGCCGCTTACTCGTTCTTCGGGCGAGATCGTCTGAAAGGTCGCGCCGCCCGCAAGAGGGCTCCGATCATTCCAGTCACGGGGCCATTGCGGTTTGAAGTCTTTCCCATTGATGGCATCTTCATTCAATGCCTTGTGGTAGTGTCCAATCCTAAATGCCAATTGTAAGCCAGGCGCGCGTTTGGTGGGGCAGGTGGGAGGATCGCGCACTTGATGTCTTGCTTGCGATTCAGAAGGAGGCCCAGAACGACACACAGGAATTGCTCGACTCGTTCGGCAGGGGGGTCTTGTCGAATATCTTGCTCCAGCTCGAGAGGGCCAAAGTGTGCCAAAGACCTGGGCATGACACTGTCGAATCGCTTGCGGAACATGACAATGAACTGCGAGATTGGTGAGCCAGGGCTGCGGCAACGCGACCGCGCATTTTCGCGTCTTTTCGCAGATGTGACGCGACAAATCAGCCTCGCGACTTACTGCAATGTCTGGATTGTCCGCAAAAACGTATTCGTGAGGTGGGGAGGGCTCCCTCTTGCGCGGTGGAGGCGACATCTCTTTCTTCTTTGCCTCGGCGGCTTCGTCCTTGGAGACGCGGTGGAAGAACTTCAGGATGCCATTCTGGGGCTTCAGTTCAATTTCCGATTCATCGCCCGACGGAGCAGGGGACAAGGAAGAGATGGAGGATAGATCAGACGAGTCGTCGGCCATTCTTTCCGTGGCTACTTGCAAACTCGTTGCGGTTGCGATTTGCAGGTTGGTGGTGCTGATTGTAGTGGCGGAAGGAAAGTTCCAATGAGTAAGGTTCGGTGACGGAATGGAGGCCCGCTAAAGATCGAGGAGCCGCACGACGACCACAGGCAATATGATTCGCCGAGTCGGATTAACATAGAGATATCAATGCTTCCATTATGCCCACCTGCCTACATCACATTAACCTGCTTCCTGCTTCCTGCTGCCTAATCCAACGTCCTTGCTACGGTTTTCCTTCAAGAGGTCACCAGCCACCTCCATGTAGATAGCATAGCATGGCATCCCCCTTGGTCAGCCCTCCACCGAGTCACCTTCTCTTGAACAGCCTTGCCTCGTATACTCACGTTCCGCATGGCCTTCCCTTGATGGGCCTCACAATGGCGGCGAGCATGCAGCAGCAAGGGCAGCCTTCTCTTCTCGCCCCATCAAGAAATTCGTAGGGTGCGCAGTGTGGAGATGTTCCTTTCTCAGCCCAAGTGTTGCCGTCCGCCCCGCAGATCGACGCATAATGGCTGCTGCCCGTGCCCTGTACTTGCAACCATTCAGAGATCTTGGCCCCAGCGACACCGCCATCACGGATAAGCAGGACTGTCCCACATTCTTGGTGTTCTCCGGGCCGCAAATTCTCAGCTAACGCCGAGCCAACTTTGACCGGGTAGCTAATGAGCTCCGTGCATCCCAGTTGTCAATCGAAACAAGGCAGACATCGTGAAAGAGAGCCACTTGGCCACTGGAATACCAATAACTTACCCAAATATCGTGACGAGCGAGCCTGAGAGACTGTCATAGGTAGCTATTCCCAGGCAGGCTGTCCCAACAAGTAATTATCCTAGGCAAACAATTCCAGGGAGGCCGTCTCAGGAAACTGAGCCCAGAGGAGAAGATCCAGAACCCATGGTGGTTGTGGCTCACGCATTGGCTTTGGCGTTCAACGTAGCGCTGATTCAGGCGGAGGGCGTTCCTTGTGCTGCAACGACACTTGGTGAGTCCCACGAACAATCGCGCATGTCAAGCGGAATCATGACAACGCTGACCATAATCACCAACGAAAGTATCGTAAAAGTCCAGGATCAGCCACTGACACCGACAATTCAATCCCAATGGCTTGGAGCAGCTGATGGCAGGCGAGGCAGCAGCAGACTGTCTGGGATCTGCGTTTTGAGCCGCGCGCGCCTTGAAAAATGCCTGCAAAAAGACTGCACTTGCAGCTTTCTCATACGCAGGATGGAGGTGATGCTTCGGTGGCTTTCCCGTCTTATCTGGCGATGTCGCAGGGTATTTAGGGCCAGGTAGCAGGCTGCAGTGCAAGTTTCACACTCCAAGCTGCGCACTCGATTCCCGGATGCCGGCCTATCGAGCCAAGTCGAATCCACACCACGCCGATCGAAAATCGATCGAATTCTGAGAGCTTTCTCACATGGATTCCGGCCATTGACCTGGGAAATAGGCCGGAACGACGATGCACCTCGCCAGAGTCGTCAAGACCTCTATACCGTCAACAGTCTCATTGTAGATACAAATTCTGTTAGAAGAGTCAGCATTTGATGGATAACATGTTTGGGAAGATGCAAGGACCCGCCTGTGGATGAAGCTGGTGGTGATGATGAGTTGTATTGATCTTAGGCCGAGGTGTGAGGTTCCTTCCGGAAAGGCTGACATGCTGCGCAGCGCACGGGCCCACAGAATGTGATTTCGCGCCATCCCCAAAGCAGCCTAGTGCGGCCACAAAATCAACAAGTTCGTTCCTGCCCTCCTGCCTTCTAAAATTCAGCGGCAGGAATTCGGCCTCATCGACAAACCATCACTACAACCCCATCAAACTGCCCGTAAGTCCACCACCCACCCACCCGCTTGGATTCTGTCGCTCGATTGAGAGGGAAGCGATTTTCAATCGGTCAACTCAGCCCGACGGAACTGCGCCCCCTCCTCTCTTGCTCTCCAGTGCAAACCACACAGCTTTGACCAGAAAAACTTACGTCTCCATCCTCAAGCAGGTGACGCCGCACAGCCAGCAGCCAAGATGGGACGTGTTATCAGGAACCAGCGTAAGGGTTCGTCGACCATCTTCAAGGCGATCACCCGACTGAACAAGGCCCCCGCCAAGTTCAGGGTCCTCGACTACTCCGAGCGACATGGATACATCCGAGGTGTCGTGAAGCAGATCGTCCACGACGCCGGCCGTGGCGCTCCCCTGGCCAAGGTCGTCTTCCGCGACCCCTACAAGTTCAAGCTGCACACCGAGACCTTCATTGCCAACGAGGGCATGTACACCGGCCAGTTCATCTACGCGGGCAAGAACGCCGCCCTGACCGTCGGCAACGTCCTGCCCCTGGGCTCCATGCCTGAGGGTACCGTCGTCTCCAACGTCGAGGAGAAGATTGGCGACCGCGGCTCCCTGGGCCGTACCTCCGGCAACTACATCACCATCATCGGCCACAACCCCGACGAGGGCAAGACCCGTATCAAGCTGCCCTCCGGCGCCAAGAAGATCGTCCACAGCACCTCCCGTGGCATGATCGGAATCGTTGCTGGTGGTGGCCGAACGGACAAGCCTCTCCTGAGTATGTCAATCCTGGGAGTCTGGATCTGTGGGGGCTGGAGCATGCGACCAGGCTGAAAGAAACGGGCCTGGGCGCACTTCCTGGTTTCCACAGGTTACAGTTGAGATGGTAAAATAATAGGATGCTGACTAGTCAAACAGAGGCTTCTCGTGCCAAGCACAAGTTCGCTGTCAAGCGCAACTCCTGGCCCAAGACTCGTGGTGTGGCCATGAACCCCGTGGACCACCCTCACGGTGGTGTAAGTAAAACCGAGTTCCGATCCAATGACTTGTATCTGACAGGCCGCCACAGGGTAACCACCAACATATCGGTAAAGCCTCCACCATCAACCGCTACGCTGTCTCTGGTCAAAAGGCTGGTCTCATCGCTGCCAGACGGACTGGTCTGCTGCGTGGTACCCAGAAGACGAAGGACTAAGGCGGTCGGTGATTTCATGGGTTGGGGTTTACGGATTGCTTTGATATCTTCGGTCTTGCGTGTTCTGGTACAAAAAGGGCGGTCTATGATGAAGCCACCGCTTATGGGTAGTACCTCGGCATTCACGGAATACAAAAGAAAATGATTCCAATACCAAACTTGGCCGTCTGGCGTCCTGGTAGACTTGGGGGTGTCTGTTACTCTAAGTCCAGATACTTCATGTAGGGAACAGAGCCACGATGCTGGGGAGGTAGATCTGAAGAAGCAACAAGGAATGTGTCAGGCAATTTTCCTATCTGGTTCCGACAGCATGAGCGCAAAGTGGAATCATATGCCAAGCTAGTACGACAACGACAAGGCGATCACCCAACATGGCCCTCGCCACGCCACCTGTCAGTGAAGCCAGTGGGACGGTCAAATATAAGGGCCCAATCTGGCCGACCTTTTGCCAGCTTGTAAGCAGTCAGCCAAATTACCACCCAGGTGCGTTTGTCATAGACTTCGTAGGAATTACCAGCCTGACTCGGAGGATTCAACATGTCTGGCACCTCATTTGCCCGTGGCCTACCCCGATTCAGCTCCCTGCCGGGCTTCGCAACCCGAAGTGTCGGCAGGGGTTTCTTTTCACCCCACCTCCGCTGCCTCTCTCTTCTCAGCACTTCTTCGACCGCAACCCCGCCATCACAGAGACTCAGACAATTCCACGCAACCACCGCCGTAGCAAGTCAATTGAGCAAAATGGCCGCCTCCAAGCAATTTCGTCTCTTGTGCCTGGAGAACCCTCTCCTCGGTAAGCACACCGGGGCTGTCCCGCGCGAGCTCCAAGCTCTCCTACCCCTCCCTGCCTATCGCCGTCAGCCCTCGGGCCATGGCTTCGTGTTGAGAAGAAGCTCTCCCCATGCTGACGCAGCGTTCACGCACAACAACAGACATTCAGGCCTACGGCAACGATGAGCTCCTCGCCAAGTACGGCCTCAAGGCCAACGACGCCATCCTGGCCGAGGACAAGCACAAGCCCATCTACGAGGACCTGCTGAACAACTTCGAGGCCAAGCTCATCGCCGGCGGCGCCGCCCAGAACACCGCCCGCGGCGCCCAGTACATCCTGCCCGACAACAGCGTCGTCTACCTCGGCGGCGTCGGCGACGACAAGTACGCCGCCATCCTCAAGGACGCCGTCAAGCAGGCCGGCCTCCGTGTCGAGTACCGCGTCGAGCCCACCCAGCCCACCGGCCGCTGCGGCGTCGTCATCACCGGCCACAACAGGAGTCTCTGCACCGACCTGGGCGCCGCCAACCACTACGGCCTGGACCACCTGAAGAAGCCCGAGATCTGGAGCCTTGTCGAGGGTGCCGAGGTCTACTATGTCGGCGGTTATCACTTCACTGGTAAGCTTTTTGGTGCCCCCCTTGACGACTCACTCGCCTGCTGCGGACTGGTGATATTGACTGCCTGTGTGCCCTTTACAGTCTCGCCCGAGGCCATCATGGAGCTCGCCAAGGAGGCCGCGGCCAAGAACAAGATCTTCGTCGTCTCCCTGTCCGCGCCCTTCATCCCTCAGTTCTTCAAGGACCCCGTCGACGCCAGCGCCCCCTACTGGGACTACGTCATCGGCAACGAGACCGAGGCCGCCACCTGGGCCGAGGTCCACGGCCACGAGACCAAGGACCTCAAGGAGATCGCCAAGCTGATGGCGAACCTGCCAAAGGAGAACTCAAAGCGCAAGCGCGTCGCCATCATCACCCACGGCACCGAGCCCACCGTCGTCGCCACCCAGGGCGAGGACGCCGTCAAGGAGTACCCCGTCCACCCGATCGACAAGGCCCAGATCGTCGACACCAACGGCGCCGGCGACGCTTTCGCCGGTGGCCTCACCGCGGGCATCGTCGATGGCAAGTCCCTCGAGGAGTCCATCCAGCTAGGCCAGTGGCTGGCCAAGCTCAGCATCCAGGAGCTGGGTCCCTCGTAAGTTGGCAACCGCAGAAAGATTTTCTTATTCATACTTTTGATATTGAGTGCTTCGACTACCGCTTCCCTCTGAGAGCGCTTCGGAGACTAAACCCCTCGACCACGTTACTTGATCTCCCAAACCCCTCGAATTACACGCGCTCCAGCTCCCATGTTCTGACCTCGTCTTGCGTCCACAGGTACCCCTTCCCCAAGCAGACATATTCGGCTTAAGCCTGAACGAGTGACTGGGAACTCGAAATTAATCTTCCGTCCTTCCACACATTCCGGTTTTTTAATCTTGGCGTCTCAGGGCATTTTTGACGGGTAGAAAAGCCTGGTTTCAACAACGGTGATTTGCATCCGTGGGCGGGAAGCGAAAAACAAAGAAAGGATTCGCTTTGTCTCAGAATTCAACTTATGATTCCCCATCTGCCAGATCATGAAAAACAATGATCTAGAAGTAGAACGCTCCATCATCTTTTCAGATAGGAAAACAATCGATTCGGAAGCGACCGGCTCCGGGCGATGCTCCTGGAATAGAGTCCAGTATTTCCAACACAAGTCCGTCCGCGGTCAGGCTGCCAGGCGACCTGGACTGTTTGGAGGTTCCCATGGCTGTGACCATGGTGATAGATATCATACCTGGTATGACAAAACCTCTTCCGGATCAAGTCGCCTTTGTAAATCAAGGCCGGCCGGGATGGCGCGTTCCCAGGAACATGCGCCCTGTCCAAGAATTGTAGATCAAAATCACAAGACATACTCGTTCACCCTTTTGGCTTCGGGCGGTCCTCCGCCAGAGCGCGCTCCAGAAGCGCACGGTCGAACTCGCCGGCTTCGGCAGCAGCCGTCGCCATGTGCATCTTCTTGACCGCATTTCTGAAGTGAGAAGGGTCGTCCTTGGCAGACATGACACCTCGGCCATACGCGGTGGTGGCGTTGTAGACATTCCCATTGCAGACCGTAGTCAGGTCGTTGGGCTGCGTGTAAGCGGGGAAAGAGCCCGGAAACTGCTGGTTGTACGAGTACATGTCGCTTTGGGCGAAGCCCCCGTTGAGCTGTCCTGTCGGCAAGCCGAAGGGGCTGTTGACGGGAGGAAGGCCGGACGCAGTCTGCGAGAAGTCGGTGGAGAATGGATTGTTGCCCATGCCAAATCCCAGGGGAGATGACACCGTCTTTGAACGGCCGTTATTGATCTGCCCGCTTGCGTGAGCCCCAGAAGCGATCTCATAAGCACCAGCATTGTCCTTGGGCGAGAAGAATGACGAGGCTCCACTGCTCCCTGTAGACCCGCCCAGTCGCTGTCTGGTATGGCCGAAGCCACCGCGGCTTCCTTGTACTGCCCCAGACAGGCCAGATGATGGGCGGCCGGAATTTCCAAAGTTTGTTTGACCAAACTGGTTGCCGAGTGCTTGAGTACTGCCCGAAGGAAACAGAGCAAAAGGGTCCGAGCCTCGTTGCATATTCGGACCAGGTGTGAAATCTGGGACGTTCGGCTGCAACGACGACGTGCTTGAAGCTCTTTGCGCCTGGTTTGGGGAGCCGGTGCTGAATTGTGCTCTCTCACTGTATTGGGAGCCCGGGAGCTCGCCACGAGCTGGAACTGTCTGGGGTGGGCTCACAAAGGAGCCCCAAGGATTTGGCTTTCCAAAGACAACACCAGGTGCGTGACCAGGTGTCTGGAGTCCACCAAAAACTTGCTCGGCTGTTGCAGAGTGCATGCCGTAGGATGACGTCTTGGGCTGAGTGGCGGACCCCCGCCCAGGGTGAGCACCCATCAAGTCTGAACCGTCATCATCGAGGAGGTCATCGACCATGTTGTGCATCTTCGCGTCAAGATTCAGTTCCGATTCCGTCTCTAGAGGATCGATGTCATTCGTCGGAACTTCGGGGCTTCCTTCGATCGCAGCAGAGCCAGAGGGAGCTCTGGTGTGCTCGCGGCCGAGATTGCCCACCGCTTGCATGCCATTCGGTCCAGTAAGGCCAGTTCTGCTCACTGGAGGAAGGTTGCGGAGTTGCCCTTCCAGTTGATCAACCTGGGCATCGGCCTGTACAGGTTGCGGCCTGGTAGGCGCTTGCTGGACAGGTTGTGCAGCTTTACCTCCTTCGACGTAGGAGATCGTGATAAGTCCATCCGAGCCCTCTGCGGGTGGATTCGCAGCCAGCGGGAACGTATCATCGAGAGAAAGCGAGAAGCCGCAATTCATCAGATCATAGACACGAGCCCTTAACTCCACATCAGGCTCATTTCTCGGAAGGCCGGTATCCTCCCAATGTGGCTTGAAAGTATCTTTACCGAACGCGAGGTGAAGCCGGCAGACCGAAGCCATACCAGGATTGTCGAATGGCTTCATGCCCAAGGCCATAACGTCCTCGGGAAGAAGATATGGCGATGCTACCATTTGTTGACCTTGAAACTCTTTGGTCAGGGTCGTCAGGACTTGTGCAAGGATTCGGTACATATCAAAGACATGACTCCCTAGGTGCTCTTGGAACTTCACAAAGTCCGCTCGATAGATGTATAGCCAGGCCATGTAGATACGCATCAGTGGTAGGAGGTTCTCGGTGAATGGGCTGAATTTCTCGGCGCTCTTGGGTGATTCGCCATGCTTGGTGTCGCCCGTATCTTTCGCAGGGGCCGCAGCTTTTGAGAACTCTTGCAGCTCCGACTGAAGGAGGCGAGACAATGCTACAATCCACCTGACATTTATGCCTAAGATGAATTGGCACGAGTTGGAAACACCATGGCTCCATTTCTCTGAATATTGGTCAGCATTTGAGCAGGCCACAGAGGGGATTACAAGCGAGGGGCAAAGAGCCGAGAGGGCAGAAGCCAGGAGGGAAAAGGAGATGGGAATGAAACATGACGCTTACTCTCCACCCTAGATTTCGCAACGCAGTAGGCTGCAATGTTGATAAGCACCATCTTCAAAACAACAGGCAAAGTGTCTGGCTTTTTCAGCATTGTCTCGAGCCGGTGGAGCACAGTTTCCTCCAGCTCGGACTGTTGGCTAAACGGTTCACCCTTGTAGAAGTGAGCATGAAGCCTCACAAACCAGTTGGAAAAGGCTTCGTTGGGATCAGGAGTGCCTGTTCGTCTGGTGGGCGTGGAGGACTTCAGGATCTGCTGGAACTCGATCTCTAGGTTGCGCGTCGAGTTTCCATGAGGGAGCTCAATCGCTAGGGAGCGATAGAGGTGGTAGACAACGAGCAAATGATTGTGCTCTTCTGTGTAGATCATTCCCATCTGGTGATGAGCATCCCCTGAGTTCGGCTTGAGGTCGTGCGCGAGAGCATAGTATAGCAGAGCCATCTTTGAACCATCTGGCTTCGGCCGAGCTTTGTGTCTCCACCGAGAGAGATCACCAAGATGAAGCAGGGTTGAGTGAAACGACTTTTGCACGGCTTCGGTTGTCACAATTTGACCCTCACGTTCGTCGACATCTGGGGCTTGCAGTTTCAGGACGCTGTTTATCCTTGGGATCTGCGGCATGCCATGTAGCGCCTGAAGGCGTTGGAAGTAGATCTTGTAGAAGTCGTGGGCGGTCTTCAGATAGTTAATGTAAAGCTTCTCCACCTTGCGCTTGGTCACGACGTGTGGTTGGCCTCGCAGACGCTCATTGAATAGATGTCGGTAGGCATTGTTGACGTATATGTGAAGCTGCCACATCACTTCCTCTGCATCTAACTCGTAGATGTACTTAGGATCCTCGGCAAGAGTGCAGACAAACCGCAGCCGAAATCTAGAATGTTGTCAGGAATAATTGTGATAGTCAACAACGGCACAACAACAAGAGACGCCACGCGCAACCTCAGCTTTCACCCAGTCCAGTCTAACCGCACAGCACTCGCTTGCAGGAGACTATCGCATGGGCAGGCCCAACTTCCCATGAGCGTATAACCCAGTCCAATATCCTCTTGCGGCGCAGACTGTGCGCAGGATCGGGTTGCCTTGCTTCCTTATGCGTGTGACATCTTCTGTCGACGTGCCAATAACGATCTGACATACTGGGCCATGCTCTCTTCCAGCAATTTCAACTGCTCTTCTTCATTTTTGCCATTAGATCCCTTCTTCAGCTGCTCGATATCACGGAGGATCTTGTTTCGGATTTTCTTGGCTTCTCTAGACGTGCGGGCTGTGTTAGCATACTCGGACGTCGGAACATTTGCTTGAGGCGCAGTTGTGATTGGGACCGAATTCGGCGCCCTCTCAGAGCAAGCGTGATGCGGATCGACTTCGACAAGGCATTCAACAGGGACAAGAAACAATATGACGTACTGCCAGTAAGCTTCCGCCCGAGCTGCTGGAGTCGGCAACGAGTCCATGTTGTCGGGCTTGCTGGGCAGCAAGCAGCAGGCGCTGCGGTAAGCAGGAAGTTTTGAGTGGTAAAGATTCGACGAGTATGTGCAAAGTAACGAAAGTTGATTCAAAATATCAAAACAAGCCCATAGTTAGAGACCGGTCTCACACGAAGACGGGGACGACACAGCGCGGTATTGGCGATCCATCACTGACGGGGAGCAGGCCGTGGTGGGATGTTTTGGGCGCGGAACCTGGCTGGTTTGCTTTGTGGAGGTTGCGGTCGCGGTCGCTGGCGTGGGCAACATCGGTCACCAAGAATGGTCTCTGGCCGGGAGGCTACTGGGGCGCAACGGGGGAACTTCGCAATCATGTGTTGGTGGAAACAAGTTGGCGATCGCAAAACCGACGAGGCCTGAAAGAAGTCAATTGACTCTTGGGTGTAAGCCGCGTTCAGAGTAGTCGCAGATCGGCTGCTCGTCTAATGGACCGTGCGCTGAGGTCGCGGCAACTCTTGCAAGCGACTCAAGGGTACTTGGATGTCTGGGTACCGACTAGTACATTCCCTATGTAGTAGCTCACTGTAGCACGGCTTGCAGGTTTCTGGAATTTGACCAAACCCTGCAGTTTGATTCACTTTGATGCGTACCTATGTATCTCACAAATGATCTTTGGATTTTGAGGAGGATAGTTTACTACAATTTGATGATTGTAGGGTGTGCCGTGGAAAGGTGACCTGGTAAATATACAGCTGGGTGGGACCCTTGCGAACTGTACCTACTCAGTGTGCCTATTTATGTACCGTAGCAGTAGTGGGTCTTTCGGCGCAGGTGAAGTCACGTCACTGTGAATGGAAGCTTTGCGATCCAAACAACCAAACGTCAAAATAAATGCGAACGCATCGGCAACCAGCAGGTCTTGATGGAACTCGACACTTTTGAAGCCACAAAAGAGCGCGAGGGCTGACACAGAAGTATTTCTCCCTGTTTCCTCCATCAAGCAGAATGAAGCGCTCACGCGAGCCCGAAGAAGATTGTGATCCTTCCTCGACCACCGAGCAAGATGTCGCGATCGTCCCCATCTCCAAATTCGTCGGCCTCGACACCAACGACTCGCACTCCGATTCCACCTCCGATATAAAGTGCTCCCTGCCTGGCCACGGGCCTGGCCTGCACTTCGCTACGTATCAAGACTACGAATCGCACTATCACAAGGCGCACAGCAACCGCTGCCTCGACTGCAGAAAGAACTTCCCGTCGTCGCACATACTCAATCTACACATCAAAGAGTTTCATGATGCCTTGACCGAGCTGCGAAAAGAGAAGGGAGATCATACCGTGAGTAGCTGCCTTTCCGAGCGTTAGTAAACAGTCATGCTGACGGACACCTAGTACTCATGCTTCGTCGAGACCTGCACCGAAAAGCGCAAAACGCCGGCTGAGAGGCGAGCCCACCTCATAGAGACGCACAAGTATCCCACCAACTATTTCTTCGCAGTGACAAAGGCTGGTGTCGACCGCCGCCAGTCCATGCTCGTCCAGCGCAACGAAGGCAAACCACGAGCGAGCCAGCCCAACAATGCCCATCCCCAAGGACAAAAGGGTGGCAAGAAGCGAACTGGTAAGGACGTCACGTCAGATACTGCAGAGGGAGACGATGTTCAGAAGAGCCCGCCCAGCAATGATGACAACGCTGAGGGGCCAGTGGATGTTGAAATGGGTGGATCAAACAGTCCGATCTCTCAGGGTCAGCGAAGCAACAAAGACGCAAGCAAGAGTAACACCGTAGGCGGCAACAAGACCGGCGACACTGCAGCGCTTAGGGTTATCTCAAGTGCCCAGTCAGATCACCAGGCAGTCGAGAACCGCGCGCCGACGGCCCAAGATACGGATATGGAGAACTTGACCGGGGCCATGTCGTCCCTGAGGTTTGTCCCCAGAAATGTTCGACTCAGCTCCAAGAAGTCCGGCTTGCCTCCGCGGTAGAGGGTGGGTAGTGGGCTCGGTGACATTTGGCCGAGTCAAAGTCTCTGCATCACTCGGCGTTTTGGGGCGTAGGAAATACCCAAGGAAGCGTCTCAGAAACGATCTGCTTTCACAAAATGAATCTCTATTGGTATGCCAGGGGAATCTGGTCCTCATGTGGTGATGCCGTACCTTCTCAAATCAAGACCCCAACTCCAAGCCTGCCTTTTGTCACAGTATGCGCAACTCGCCCGTTGTCTCGTGTTCGGCGTTGTGCTCAGTCACTTGAGGCGCATCCTCTGCATCCACAACTGACACATTGTATGTCTTGATCTTCCTTGAGCTGCGCCCTCGGTACCCGACAAATGCAAGTCGAGGCAAAGTTGGTCTCCTTTGTCTGGACGCATCGCAAGCAGCACAGCTATAGCAACGTTAGCAAAAATGCAGCTCAGGGACTATCGCGTTGTGTTTTTGCCACGCACCTTCTCATAGCCCTGCTTCTTCCACTTCGCGATCAGCATGGCATCCGCGTAGCCGTTCTTCAGCAGCCAGTCGTAGAGCTTCTTGCTGATCGCCTCCTTCTCGTAATAGAGCTCGTAGATGTACCGACTTCGCTGGTGGGAGATCTCGAATATGGGCCACTGCGCTTGGTGCTTGGGGATGTTGTCGGTCGGCGTGTTCTGCGCGTCCTTCATCTTGTTGCTGAAGATGAGGAGGTCGTCCTCGATGTCGCTGAAGCCGTCCGGTGGCGGCTTGCGCTTCGAGGCGTGCCTGATGGCGGGCATGTCGAGTTGCTTCGGTGGTGATCTTATTGGAAAGTATGGTGTCCAGTCGGCTGGTGATTTCAACGCCAGAGCTGCAGCGGAAGGGTAGAGCTGGTATGTTTCGAACAGATACAGAGCAAGACGCGTCGCATTAATAGTCGGGGGCCAAGTTGCACCTATGAATTATACCAGGCTGAAAAGGCGGGATGTTGCCGCGGGCAGGCAGTAGCGAATGGCTGGCTGCTTATCTAATCGCCGGCTGTGAGTGGTCAATGTGTGTTGCAGCTTCCCCTTGCCGTGTGCTGGAAACCGGACGTCAGAGCCATTTGGAACCGAACAAAGGTTCACGAGAACGACAGCCTTCCACAACCAATCCTCCAGCCACCATGGCCCACATCTCGCCAACGCAATTCGCACGCAAGACGCGCCAGTGTCAGTATTTTCGAGACCGAACCTCCGACCGCTCTCGCTGACCATGAAGCAGCTATCAACTGGGCCGATGCGCAGAAGCGAGTGCTAGGGACATACCGGCAGTGGATTCGAGCTGTACGTCTACCCAGGGGCTTCATCCCGTAGCTTCCAGGTTTACGGCTACGGTGGAGTTTGAGAGGGTAGTGGGCTGATGATGTCGCATTCCAGGCACCCGAGATCCAGACCATGTACAACGTCCCCTTCCCCGTGTCGGTCATCCGGACGCGAATCAGGGAGGAGTTCGAGCGAAACCGATTCGTCAACAAGCTGCCGGTCGTCGACGTGCTGCTTTTCAAGAGCGACGCGGAATACCAGGTAAAATGACACCATTGCTGGTGGGTAGAGCGGCAAGGACAGGGACAATCGGGCTGACCGTCGAGGACAGGAAACCATGAACTTCTGGAAGCAGTCGAACCACGTCATGTCATATTTCAAGGAGGAGAACTTCAGAGGAGACCACAGATTACCGTCGAGCTTCATGTCCGGCTTCTTGGAGGTAAGATCCACGCTATTCTGCCCTCCCCACTCCCCACTCCCCAATGAGAGTGACATTTACTGACTTGCAGCCAGGGTCGCAACTGAAGATGGGATATCAAGAAAGAACTCCCTGTAGATACCAAATAGAATTTCCTGAGCCGCCATCCGGGACCTTTTTTTCAATGTGCCATTTCTACCTGCACGCCAATAACGCCGACCCATGCTTGTTTTCAGATAATTCTCCTAATGTAGGACGCAGATACGCGCCCATGAGGAGATCGAAGCTAGTCGAACAGCCGTGGTTCGCCGTTGGGTTGCAACTGCTTCTTGGAGGGGGCCGGTATCTGAGGAACAGACTCCCTTGCGTCCCAGAATTTCTCGGCGACAACATCACACATATCCTGGAGGTCCTTGAGCCCCTTCTTGAGGGCATCAATAGCAGTGGTGCCCTCTGCAAGCTCTTGTCAGCCAGGACTCAGATTATCACCATGGCAGTTGCACACGTACCGTAGGTCTGGATTCTCATATTCATCTTGGCTTCTGAAGGGTGGGGAATGGCGTAGGCACAGAACTCGACATCCGGGCTGTTGTAATGTCAGTCCCAGCTCGGAGAGCATGAGCATGCAGCGCGAAGGCACTCACTTCTTCATGATGATGTACCTCAGGGCATTGCCCAGGGTGTGGCCCTCGTCACGGAACTCAAATGAAGCTGCTGTAGGCGTGGAGCCCGGGAGCTGCATAGATGTCACGTCAGAACGACCACTTTTCCCACGTGCGACTCTGGGGCTGTGGCTCATACCAGGAACAACTTGGTCTCGTCCAGTTCAAGCTCTTCATCGGCCTGCTCGCCGTTTTGCGACTCCTGCGCGTCGTCCATGACGGTATCGTCTCCGTTATCGTTCGACATCTTTTCTGTGACGATCCGAAGTTGCTGTGAAATGCGTTCACGGGCGTATATCAACGTTGCAGTATTCTTCTGTGAACCAGTGGACCAATATGCCTAGGTGCGTTTGAATCACAAGGCTACGGCAGTGAGACTCAGCAGATTTTGCGATAAGAGGCTCAACCTTATCGCAGCGCGGCGCCAAAACCCGAGCCCCACCTGGGCCTTGCCCATTGACTTGCTGCCCCGGATTCCCAGGGCCATGCATGCGCCCAGTGTCCCATGCCCCAACCCCGCCAAAATCTTCATCTCGTCCTAAGCTTTGCTAGCTCCTGACGGTAACTCAAGTACCGCAGCACATCACACTTGGGCTTGTTTGGTTTGTCTTGGTTGGTGAGCGCATGTTGTATGTTTATTCTTTTGTCTGGCACACGAGAGCGGCCGTGTCCTGAAAGAGGACGTTTGACCAGCCTCGTTACTTGAGACATGCAGTTCCGACCGGATTCGGAAAACCTGCGAGTTTCTGAAGTCCCTTCTGTCCCGGGTCACAGCAGAGACAGCCCTGGCTTGGCTGGTTGGGCAAGCTCACAAGGTACCTTTTTCGCCGTATGTAAAACTCACCGCTCGAGGCGGTGCGAAGATCATCAAATCCACTTGTTCGAGAACAACATTCTGCACCCATCGGCATTGTCCGTCGCGGTCTGGCTCATGAGTCGGGGGCGGCTGGGCGGGCCAGGAGTTTGATCCACGATTCCCGCTGCGTTGCTCCCATCGATCGCGTGGAACGGTCTGGGTCATCAATTACTCAGGAGAGGAGGGCGTTCACCTCGCTGCATCCATCCCCAACATCCTGCAGGAATGTCACAATGCAGCCCTGCGGACGCGAATTATATCAAGGTTGGGTAAACCTTAATGCGGGCCAACTAGCGACATACAGCGGGACCGCGGAGACATCAGCGGAAACAACTATAGCATCATCGGTCTATTGATCATCAGGATTGCGATTGCGATCGCTGCTTGACCGCACCTCGTCGTGGGATGAGGTGAAACTCGATATGACGTCCTATGGGTCGGCAGTGCGGACACGAGGTTGGCCTTCCCGTCGCGACCTCGCCGCGGCCGTTGTCAGCAAGCCTCGAGGGTGATACCAGACCAACGCGGGGCATGTGACGGGGCCCCCAGACATGCACTGCCCAATTCTTTGACAACCGCAGACTACTACTACCAGGTAGACAGGCAGACTACCGGCTCGGGCTCAATCACCAACGGTGGCGCCCAAGGATCTTCAGCGATTGCAGAGACAGACAAAGACACAATGCTTTGCCTGGCGCGCGGCAAGCCGCATGAGGGCGGCACCAACGCCAGCTTCTTGCCCTGCTTGTCACGGGAGATGTTGTATCCGTGTGCAACCAAGAGATTACCTACCGAGACCTCGATGACAAAGCTCTTTCTCTCAGACCGCATCTCTGTCGTCCTGGTCCGATGCTAACTCAGAACTGACGCCCGCGAAGGAGCCGGTCGGGGCCACCATCGCAGGCCCACACCACGGCTCAGTCTTTTCCGCACGCGCAGGTGATTGTGCGTCCACGTCCGGGGGCACTATATCTGCGGACGAGAACTCGAGCATGACCGCTCTTTCCCCTCAAAGTGAAACAGTATCAGAGGTTGTCGGGCTCCTTATCAGCACGGCGGACTCGCAAACCTGGGGGAGATGGGGAGTATTCAGAGAGGGGTCCGAGGCCACCGTCGCCGCCTATTGTTACTCACCGTCCACCGCCTTGTCAGTGACCGAAGAGGCAGGCGAGGGTGGTCGGGCAGACGGGATGGGCAGAGTTTCTCTCCTCGGAGCCCCATGATTGGGTGGTGCTCGTTTCAGAGCGCTGTCAGTTTAATTGGTGGAGAGCCACCTGAGGCAACGGTGCCCAGAGATGCACTGGTTCGTGCAGCGACGGGCAAGGTCGGGGCCCACCTGGGCACTTCCATGGGGGCGAAGATCGGCCAGGGGGCCCAGCTCTGTGCGTGAAATCCTCCGAACCTGACAGTGACATATGGGAGAAGTCACCCACAACGCCCTGGGACGCCTGGACGCACCACGGCACGTCGGCCCAGAACCTGCGCGTTCACGAGAAAGGAGATTATTGACTGGCCCGCCTCCCATCAATAGTCTGTATTAATGTGACCCCATCTGATGCACTTGCAGCAAACAAATATATGGCGGGTCGATGTGGCGCCAATCATTATCCAACTGCCCCAGCTCCTGACATAGGTAATGTCCATCTCCAGATTCCAGTTCGACCCTTTCGGGCATGTACCGACAGGAGGGTTCTTTTGGGTCCAATGCTCGATACGCGAGCGAAGGACGGGCCTCACTGTGGACAATCCGGTGTTGCCAGTCCAGACTGCCTGGCTGCCCATACGGTCGCACTCTGACCGCCTAGGTATCTAGGTATGTAGATACTCGACCTGCCACATATTACTGACCTCCTAGCATTAACTACCGGAGAGCAAAACAAAACCCCCTGGTGCTATTATTCGTTGTGCTCCTCAGAGCCCGCGATCGATGTTGCACGAACTATGTAGTCTATCTGCTCTATCGACCGCGGTGGTGCTCTTCACAGGGGGCCCCAATTATAAAAACTCGTATTCCTCCAATACAGCAATGCTGTGCATTGTTCGTCATACGGCAATTGCCACGAGCAAAAAGTCATTGGCCGTCAGGCCAGCAATTTCTGACATATTGTGCCATGGAGAGACAAGGATCACGATAAGATGGAACCGGGCTCGACTGGATGAAGAAAGAAAGCTGACAGCCGCATCGATGCAACCCCTGGAAACCCCCGACAACAGGGCTGCGCGGGACCTACATAGGACTATGTCTGCCACGGCTGCGCGAACAACAACACATGCATGGCCAATGCCCCTCCAGAGACATGCGGCACGGGCTCGCCGCCTCGTTGGCCAGACAGATCGACACGTCGAGTCTGGCATTGATTTGCAGTACTGCAGAGAGGCGCATCTAAGGGGAATGCAAAAACCGTGGCTGCTGCCGGGCGGCCTCAGCAGGAAGGGAGAAGATATTAATTAAGGGGAGCAGCATGAAAGGGGTCCTATTCAAACAGCACAGCCTCGTGGCCGTCCTAGGTGGTGCTGCGTAGGCATCTGACGCTGCTGGGCCACCGACGACAGGACCGCGGACGACAGTGCCGGGTTACCTGGTTGATAGTTGAGCCAAGTAAAACCCGAGCAAGGCTGCGCAGCCCACCTGCCGCACCCTGGAGAAACTCCTGGCTTCGGAGCAGGCCAGCCACCGCCCTAGGTTGTCTCTGGGGGTTATTTCGGGTCCGTGTCCAAAAAATTTGACACCAAGATTCACGGGAACTTGGACGCTGCCAACCCAATGGCAGCAACAAAAAGATTGGATGTTGAGGAGCCAAGTACCGAAGGGGAAAGCTTGCACTGAGTCGCCGTCCGTCCGAAGGCCAAAGCACCGGCAAAGCTCACTGAAGCTCCGAGGATTGCAACATGTATATACACGGCGGCAGGTATATTCTGTAGCAGCCGAGCATGCGATTTGGTGGGAAAAGACTGGCAGCTAGCAGCTAGCAGCTAGCCTGTTGATGGCGCGAGGAGAGAGACAGAGAGGCCCAGAGAGAAAGAGACATAAGACGGACAGCGAGAGACAGGCAGAGTCGCAAGTACCTAGTGCGTGCTGAGTTGCGGCCCGCGGTGACTTGGCAACAAGTCGCAATCGAAAAGGAAACGGGACGAGCAGGGGTGTAATGCGGACGAGTGTGGGTAAGCCAGCATTAATGAAACAACGACGGAGCTTAAGGTAGCGTGAGCCCCGCTAGGCCCCGTCCCCATGAATGGTCCTGAGATGTCTTGGGAGCGACTCCGTGCAGGCGTGGGCCCCCCCTCCCAGATCTTGGTGCGGCGTTGCATGGTAGCCAGTCGCAGGGCCAGGCCGGGAGTCTGCGGCGACTGGCTGTTGCTGGCTGCTGCTTGCTGCTGGGCTGGACTGGCTCTCTCGAGTAGTGCCTAGCACCCTAGGTAGACGGGCTTGCTCCAGAAGGATTGCCAGAACATCCCATCCCATACCTCCTCACAGCCAGCCAGCCAGACAGTACGTGTAGACGAGGTTTCCCAACCGACAAGGGCCGACAGGGAATAGCCACAGATCTCTCACCCTCACTGTATCACTGACAGTGCAGCCCCCCTCACCCCTTTCATAGACCAACAGGCCTACCCTGTCGCGACCAGTCGTGGCCGTATCATCACCCAGCACCTGGTGTTGTTCGCTTCGTAGCAGCCGTGGAGTATCTCGAAGGCCAACCTTGGAACTCGGGGCTTTTCTGAAGCAGCGCATCGTCTCCTAAAAAGGCCCCTCTCCCTGCCCACGGCTCCTGCTGCGACAGCTTCTCTTGATTCCCCTTCTTCCCCCCCTCTGCGAACGCACGTTTCGTTTTGTCACGGCCGCATTCTCTCGCTTCATCCTCACGGTTGCTACTGCTCGCCTGCCCGGACTGCATGATCGTGAGTCTGCTTCGCTGCTGCCGCTGCTGCTGCTGTTGCGACGGGGTTTTTGTCTGAGATCGGGTTTCCAAGTCCAAGTCCACCCTTACCATTTTATCCCACCCCACCCGCCACACCCATACAAATATACATTACAGCTTTGATTGATCGATTTGCGAAATACGACTTTCAGCTGGGACACATTCGTCAGCAGTAACGCGCAACAAAATCTGTCGACCGAAATTATTAGGCGATCTACAGGAGATCACGCACACACACACACACGGCCATATCCTTTTCCTGACTTCTTTTTCCCCCCTCTGAAAGGAGGCTTCCGTTGGAGAAACAAGCCAGATTCAGCAGTGTCTCTCTTCTCTCTCAATCTCTCCCACGCTTATCACGCTCGCCCTCACACACTCTCGGCTATACTCCACACCTCTGGCGCCAGAACTCGGCATCCTTCGAGAAAGGAACAAAAAAAGGGGGAAGCCAAGAAAAAGCTGCAGCTCGCACACCTGCTGCCTCTTAGGGGTTGCATCGGCTGACAGCTAAGTTTGCTCCTTGGGGCCCGATCCCGCCGAATCAGAGCCATTTCAGCACAGGTCTCACCCAAACGCGGCGGCTTGAAACCCTAAACCGAACGGAGGGACACGAGAGGGCGAGAAAAGGTACACCCTACCTACTCGAAGGACTCGACCACACTTGTTTCCTGCAACCCGCGGACCCGCCGAACGGCACTTTTCCTGCTCTGCCCTGTCCGTTGGGAGGATCAGCGCTCGACATCTCTTCCCAGCTTTCACACACACTCGCACAACACACACCCACACCACATCACGCATACACAACGCACACAGCGGCCTCTTGTGCATAATCGCATTGCCGCCCCTACGATCATCTGGACCGTTCTCGACCTCCTGGGGCTCTTCCGAACCGAAATCGGTGTCGTCTGGGGAAATCCAGCCAAATTCAAGCGAGAAGAACGGTTCAGTCTGCAGCGCTCCTGATTGCGCGTAGCAGCCACCGGTCCTGCACAGCTGCTTGGGCTTATCTTACGCGAACAAGTCGCTTCATAGGTTGTCTCTCAAAGGCGACCTTGTGCTGCCGACTTTTTCGCTTTTCCCGTCAATAGTTTCAATCGCTTCTACTGCGTCGCTCACCACACGCTCATCTCACCATGAGCGCAGCCATCGCAATGGCTCCTTCGCCGGCTCCTCACGACCGAACAAGCTTCGGCGGCTCTCCGCCAGCAGTTACATCCTCAAATGCCTCGGCCCCCGCCCCTGCATCCGTCTCCCCATCTGCGCACCGAACTGCCATCTCGGCAACCCCCAGTGCGCCCGCACCACCTGCGCCTCAGCAATCCTCCAACCGATCTGGCAGTGGCAGTCCTAAGGGTCAGGCTCAAGGAGCCGCAAAGTCGTCTCCTCCCAGCGCGTAAGTTTACACCCTCTCTCGCACACCCTTCTCACGCGTGACCGCACGCGGTTCAGCCAGTTGCTGACCGCTCCTCGCCCGTCACAGATCTCGAACCGGTGGAGGCCCACCCAGGATCATCGTCAAGAAGGAGCCCGGCTCCCCCGACCTCGCAACAGCCCGCCACCGCCCTCGCAGACTCGATCTGTCCCGGGGTGTTAACGTTGGCTCCGGCGCTGCGACTGCCCGGCCATTGACATCGCGAGAGAGCGGTGGATTGGGTATTCAGGAGATGGGGCTGGCCTGCCTGTCCCCCGGTTTTGTCACTCAAGATCCCGTCATGAAGGAGCAGGTGCAGCGGAGTTTGTCCGTCCGCGAGCAGCAGAGACACCTCATCGAGGCACGTCTGCAGCAGCAATCAGCAAAGGGAGATGGCCCGTCAGACAAGGACAAGGAACCACAGAGCGGATTTGCGGCCAAGACGCCGGGCATGTCGCGTAGGAACAAGGCCCCACCAGGACTGTCCATTGTCGCGCCATCTCACGAGAACTTCGCCAACGAGAGGGTCATTCAATCAGCGCCCCTCGGTCAGACATTTACTGGCATGAACAACCCGCACCCTCTCACCCGCCACATCGAGAACCGCCCCTCCAAGCTCTCAAACACATCACACATCCACCACGTGCCCGCCACGCAAACGAACAACAGACTACCTCCCATCTCCGATGTCTTCGGGCACAACCTCCACTCGGGCCACCCCGAATCCACCGGGCATGCCATGTACGCACAGCACCAGAACGGCCCTCAACCAGCTCGTTCGCCCGGCCACACCCACCAACCCCACCCTCCACCCACTGCTACCAGGCCGAGGGAATACAAGTCGGCTGAGGAAGCTCAGCACGAGCTTGCTGGAGGTCGTCCCGAACTCCTGCCAAAGTTAGTCCACTACGGCGGCCATCAGCCACCAACCCCGCCATCGCCCCTGCCAGGCGCGCATAGAGTTGACGCCAGCCGAAGCACCAGCACCACGAAGCGACGCCGCGATGAGTACGAGGCTGGGGTCTCGCCCCCGCTGGGCAACGGCCGGCCATCGGTCAGACGAGGTCCCTTCGGTGAGGGACGAGACAGCCCCGACACCCAGCGTGCCAAGAGGGAGGAGTTCCTGCGGATCTGCGAGAGGGCTTGGGATCTCTTCCACTCCTGATCGGCGTTCCACAACGAATCCCTGAAAATCACGTTCAGGGCGAAGATCATGAAAGATTACGCATTTTTGCATACCTCGATATGCGTGTGACAACAGTGGTGTGTATATTTTGCAGCATCGACGGCCTGTTCCAACCAAAAGAACTCCAAAAGTCCTTGTAATGCGGGGGAGCCAGTGAGAAGCGGACACTCCGACGGAATATGGAGAACATGGTTGGGAATGAGATACAGTAATGTCTTGTTTGTGTGTGCTTGTACACCTCAGGCTCGGGAAATGGGGGGACGGCGCGGTGGCTTCCATGGAATCGGTCGACATGGGCGCCAGAGATACCAATATAAGGACCCGTTCAAAACGGGGCTTCTGAACGACTTGGGACTTTCATTTATACAACACAAAGCTTCTCTACTTTTCAATACTCTCCCTCGACAAACCTTCTCCTACAAGTCAACTTCGATTCTCGACAAACGCGACCGACATCCGTCCTTGGCCGAAACGACCTCGGAATAATGGGTCACGGGGGGGAACGGGTGCAATATTATATGGGCTCGGCTTTTTTCACACAATCTTATCCACCGTCAGAGGCGTTAAACTTTGTCTATGTTCATCAAGGCCGGGGTACAGTTTGGCTGATACAAAATCTGTGTTTTGTTGGCTTCGTGTGTTCATCTTTTTTCTGATCTTCCCTATGTGATTAATGAGAGAGAGTGAGAGATGGGGAAGAGATAGGCCTTTTCTGGGTTGGGTTGCGGGAAATCATGGAGGCGAGGAAAGGGGTTCAGGTTCAATTGGACGGACGAAATCCGGAAAGGGCGTCCCGGATGGGCATTCTTCTAATAGCTGGACAGCTTAGAACAAACCGACAGATTTTTTCAACTCCGAAACGTCTTCTTTGCCTCTGGGTGAATGACTACTGAAAAGTAAGGGAATGTCTATCGTGGACCAGATCAGTCGTCTGTCTACCCGCTTGATTGCTGGTCTTTGTGTGAACTATAACTCTTTCTATCTCAATTAGAACCTTTTTTCTATCCACAACTTGAGCATATGCCATTCCGCAAATTTCAAGTGGTCAGTGTCTACTAAGAGGACTCAACCAGACTTGTCGAGCTATGGAATGTTGACTAGGGTTTCGTGTGCACTCGGCTCGACCAACAATCCTCTCTCTCTCCACTTCAACACAACTCGGGTTCTCCTTAATGCTCTTCCCGACGTGATGCTCACTCTGGACAACAGATCCAATCCTGACGTGCTCTTCTCAGCACGACTGAAACCGCCGGCGCAGCGCCACAATATCCGGGCAAAGGCCTCACCGTCGTGTCTCGCACTTCCTCATTTTTTTTTTGAGACGGGATTGCCGTCTGACGGCAGGCCAGCGAAAAGAGGGTATCTGAGACCCACGACTTGCCGAGGCTGTATCTTGAAAACAATCTCAGCTTGGGAAAAAGCAGCGAAAGACTCTCTGTCTCTTCTGCCTCTCTGAGCTAGGAGACAAGGTGGGGGGGGGGGCGGGGGTCGGCCCGAACGGCCACAGCGGCCACGAATCCGGGTCCCCTCTGGTGCCTTGTTCAACTCGTTCATCTGGTCTGGTCACGGTGTCAATCCCCCGGCTGGGTGTTGCGGCCCCGGCCGGGTCGCGGGGCCCGGACGTGGGGCGGGCAGTTTTGACAGGTTCTGTGTTGAGACGAGGCTGCCTATGAGAGAGGGAGGAGGAGGAAGAAGAAGAGGAAGTTTCTCTCCGGCATTGGGTTTCGCCGCCTTTCTTTCCACGGGACAGCTTGTGGTCGGGAGGGTGGCCGGCCGGCCTGTCGATCTGTCTGAGGCAGAATGGGCCCATTCTGTGTGTGTGTGTCTGTCTCTCTCTCCCGCAATCCCACGCAGCAACGTTGCGCCAGGCCCCAGCACACGACCAGCCCCAGACGTTGTGTCACCAGGTGGTGGTTGGAGGCGCTTGCCTCACTGTCTGTTTGCTCGGGTCCCGTTGAAACGCCGAGTCGAGTGACTAGGCAACACACGCGAGGTCCCTCTGAGGTGGAAGGAATGCTGTCATGATTGACGTGCGCTGTGTGTGTCATCCGCCGGCTCTTGTGTGACAGCTACCAAGCAAGTGGTCTGGCTGTGCTTTTGCAAGTGCTTCAAAGTTGTTAGCCTTGACTTATAGAACACTTTGCTTTTCAGTACTAGCGGCTCTAGAATGGCGATTTCACTAGGACTCAGTGCCATAGCATATGACACCCATCCCAACAAGGTGAGAAATAGCTTCTATCACAATGCTCAGACGGTGGAGGAGATTAACCTCGTCAAGACGGCGGGCGAGGCTGAATCCGAAGCAGCAACCAATGACGCCATGCAGCAGTCCGGTGCGGGATGTCTCAGGTCAGGATGACAGTCCTGATTCCACAACGATCCCAGAAAATCAGCAGCAGCAGCAACAACAACTAGAGAAACATGACGAGCCCCGGCGGGTAGACCGCCCCGCGGACCAGCTTTCGGAACACGGCCAGGTAGCCCACACGGCCACCGAGCTCGAAGGGCTCTCCCTCGACATCGACACATTCACCCGGGGTAAGAGCGAAGTCGTTGAGGCCGCGGGCGACGACGACGATGAGAACAGGATGAACGCCGGCCCAGGGTTGCCACCGCCGTACCCCGACGACTCGGAGGGGGCATCCCAGACGTCGAGCGAGGAGTCTTGGGCGTCCTTCCCCTCCAGCGGCTCAAACTCCACAGACAGCAGCAGCTCCGACGCCGAGGAGGAGGAGGAGGAGGAGGAGGAGGAGGAGGAGGAGCAGCGATCCGCGCCCGGGGCGCCTGCTGACGCCTCCCTGCCGAGCCCGGCCGCGGCGTTCAAGTTCCACGAGGAGTTTTACGGCGGCGGCGGCAGCAGCGACAGTGTCGACGACACCGCCGGGCCCTTGTCACCAATCGAGGAGGAGTTCACGATGGGGGAGGACGGGGGAGAACAAGAAGGCTTGCCCTACCCGATAGACACGGGGCCCTGGATGTCGAGGGCGATACCCAGGTGGGCGTTCCTGAGGTCGAGCAACTCTCTGCCTACCCTGGGCCTGGGGCCGGAGGATTTCTACCACGGCGGGTCGGCGCTGAGGCACGAGGTCTCGCCGGAGGAGGTGGAGGGGGGAGAGGAGGAGCGGGAGGGTCCCCCAGACGAGGACGGCGAGAGCGGCAAAGGCTCGCGGGTGGTGTACTTGTAGTAAGTAGATGTATAGGTCAAATTATCACTACCTACCTACGTAGAATACAATCAAAAGAAACCTTAGCAGTCTCATGTCGTGTAGCAGGCAACCGTTTGTACTGAGCCCTGGTCACTTCACCTTTCGTCCCAACGTCCAAGCACTGATAAACTCACAATTCCTGCCCCTCACCAACTCAAGAGGGCAATCTGGCGTGGTCAGCAAAGCGAGCAACTCGAAAGATCAATAAGCCCAGACGCATCGCCCACTGCAAAAAGCCAATAAACACATAGGTAAGTGGGCAAAGACTACAAATGTGAAAGGCCCTGAGTTCAGACACAGTGCCCACCGCAACGCCAATAAACACACAGGCAGGTGGTTGAAAAAGAAACACTGCAACAAATATCCCGAAGCTCCTGCAAAAGGAAGTACCGAAAGGAGGGACGCGCTGTAGCACCTTGTCGGGGTGGCAGGGCGTGAAGAGGGTGCTTCTCAAACGGCTCTCTCTTTTTGGTGGTTTTGTCTGAGGGTTTGCGTCGTGTCTGTATTCTATTGATACTTGCCTAGTGATGTTCTAGTGACGGTGCTCGAGAGAAGAAACGATGTCTGCCATTGCCTTCCTTTGGCGAGGTGCCTCCTGCATTCGTGACCATGTAACAATCTAGCTATCTCTTGACCGTGAATCTGCCCTCGAACCCCATTTCGACACCGAGCATACCCAACCTCTCACCAGTGCAATATCCAATACCTTCATGACCATCCTATGCTACGCATTCTTCGAGCTGATGTATTCAGGATGGCCAGCTGTACGGCGGACACCTGATCCCAGCACATTCAAGTTGAGACCGACTCCTTAAGTGTCTTTTCAGACTGCAGATCAGTCGAATCATCAGCCGGCTGCTCGGTTCCCTCTTCCTTGCTTCGCTCAACATCAAGCTCCTTAGACGATGAAGCCAGTGGGGACCTGCGCCCAGTGCCATCACCAAAGATGAGGCCGGGGTGGCCGACAGCCAAGAAGAATGCGGCGATGACGATGGGGCTAGAACATGTGCGAGAGATGTTAGCAGAACGTCACTCAGCTCGAGGCAGGGAAAAGGACCGCTGCTATAACTCACACTCCCTCAAGACCGATGAAGAATTCCTCGCGATGGAGCATCTCATTCTCCGGCTTGTACCCCTTCTGTAGCTCGTGTACCCTGAAGGCACACCGCACCAGTATCATAACGATGGCCAGCGCCTCAGAGGCATAGAACAGCCTCAGGCGCAGCCCGAACGACTCCTGCGTGCTGGCGCGGGCCTTGAACTCGTCGGATTTGAAGTATCGCCATAAGTAGTCGCCGTACAGAGCGCAGAAGATGACGAGCGTGATTACCTGCAGCGCGAGCCCTGCAAGGGCGAGATCGACGCCCTTGCTGTCGTTGCCTGCTGACATGGACGATAGGGCACCGCCACCTGCTTGGAGCGCCAGGGATACAATGTCGCAGGGAATGAATATCCAGTAGAACAGGGAAGGGTTGAACCGCGAGAAGGAGGGACCAAAGGACATGATTCTATCGTCAGAAAATCCACGTTAGTCCACTTTGATTTGACAGTGAGGAGGCGTGGGAGCTGGTTACTTGCGTTTTCGCGAGTAGAACGTAGATGGCGGCGCAGAAGAAGACGGGCGCGGTGGTGATGCAGACTATTCGGATCAGCATGTGAGCGATAGATTCTGGGAACGTTCACGGTGACTCGGCATTTGCAGGAATTTGATAACTCACCAACTTGGATCATAAAAGCGTTGAAGCTCCAGAGATCCTGATTCATCCACACACGTCCGGCGTAGCCCAGGATCTCGTCGACACAGCCGGCGACCATGCAGCACATGAACCACCACTGATTCCATATCAGACCGACGAGGACATGAACGAGCATGGCCACCCCGAACACGGCCAGAAACGCGGCGTTGGAGGCCAGGTCCGGGATGTAGGCATAGGCGCTGAACTCGGGACAGCAGACGTCGAGGGTACAGTTTGCATCTGGGCCGAAGGGTTTATTGAAATAGTAACCGGGGTAATTGATGAGATTACAGACGGGTGGTTTCCCTTCAATCAGGATATGAGCGTCGGCCATGGTTGCTGGTCAGTCCCACTCGCCAATATCAGACAGAGTCTTGCAGGCCAGGGTTGAATGATCGAAGTTTCGGAGACTGGCTGAGATGTTGGTCGAAGCTCAATAGGAACTTCATGGATATTGGCAGGCTGGTTTCATCAACTGAATGGACAGTTGTCTATTCGCTCTAGGCCGGGCAGACTGATGGTAGCCAGGCTACCATCGGGCTGCGATTCAGAACGTGACGGGTTGGAGCGTGAGTCCACGGGCCAAGACGAAAGTTGCTAGACGATGCTTCTGCGACGGGTTGGAGACTGGCACAGAGACCGGCACAGAGACTGGCGCATAGACGGCGCAGAAGCTTGACAATCCGCTGCGGCTTAGACAGCCACACAGATACGAGATTCTTGAAGGATCTGCTGAACCAATATGATGCTATTGAATAAGCTGGCTTCGTACGCGTATGGTGCGTCAAACAGACTGGCCCCAGGAGGGAACCGGGAAGTCTGTAAAGTATGTCAATAAGTCCAGGATGCAAAGGAGGAAGAAGTAGAGGTTTGACTCGATGATCGGGAGAGGAGGCCCTTTCCCTCAGGCAGCCCTGCCGGGAGAAATACTGAAACGTCAACAAGGCATCTCGCCCATCGATGCGCACCTGCCCTTTGTGTCGACCTCACGGCCGAGATCGAACGCCGTGGCACAGGAGCAACTCTGTGTTTGTCGAGGCAGGCGCGACTCCGAGACACACACGCGGTCCGCCCAATGGTTTAACACGCTTTCGACACATGTCCATCCATCCTGTGGTCGGACACGACGCATCTACGACCAAAACCTCCTCCTCGACATCACATATTGCCCTTGGCGCGATGTTTCGAAGCTCAAGGACGACAGTTTGGTCGTGGTCGCAGATCAGCGACACTAGATTACATCTGCAAGTAGATCAATCTAGATCAAGGACAGGTGCGACTGCTATAGACAGCATCACCACTGCCGTCGGAATCTCGTGGTGCTGTAACGCAAAGGACCACGGGCGGCAGCATCAACACATGCTGTTGTGCTATCCTATGAGCGGATGCACACCAGATCTGCAGCCATTCCGATCGCATCACACAAATGAGAACACTATCTGAATGTAATACGAGATATCGACGAAGTATCATAAGAGACAAAGTGTGTCTCCAAGGTTCATGTACTTGGGAAACCCATTGTACAGATGGCTAAACGAGAAATGGGCCAAGATCGCAGCCATGTGAACACACAAGACGGAGATCACTACCCGGTGCCATACACCTGGTATAGCACACTGAGCACACCGAAGACGAAGCAGTGGCACATGATCACTGACCACATACGAGCCGTGCTCCAGAGAGCCGCACCCAGGTCAAATCCCACTCATATCATCCTCATCCCGGGCCAAAGACCCTCCAGCACAACGGTCGGTCACTTGACCTCCGCAACATACAAGACACAGAACAGCCTTGCTTCTGCTTAATTGAGCATATATCCCAACGCCCTACCTTCTTACCCTACCCTCGCACCAGCACACCCACCCTCGGCCCCAAAGCTCCGGGAGACGACCAGGAGCCAGCGGCGGGCGGGAAATTGACCTCGTCAATGCCGCACACACTGCGGCCCCCTTGGCCCCCCAAAAAGGCAGCACTCGCTCGCCTCGCCAGCTGGATCAAGCGGCCTCATGGCTCGTGCCTACACCATCGATGGACCCAGCTGCCTCGAACAAAGCACTTGAGCACACACACGGAGTCCACGAGGGGGTCAGATCGCACGAGCCCGGGGCCGACAACCCGACCCACAGGCGCCCTCCGGTCTCGTCGTGGGGAACTGGGAGGCCCGCTGTCACATGTGTGTGTTGCACAGTCGCGTGCAATTAACATACGGCCCCCAGGTAGGATTCGATCCTCGCCCGAGACAAGCATGTCGGGGCCCCGAAGGCTGCGAGGTGGATGTGGATGGTCGTCCGTTGACTCGGAGTGCCAACGGGCACTGCACTTGCCCCGAGTCTCACTGACCCAAGTCACTCCCGCTCTATCCTTTCAGGAAGGGATGATCTCTGAGCCTCACATGTAAAAGTCCCGACTCATGGCGAAACAGAGATGGCCAATAATCCTCGCCCAAATAACGACACACACATATACCATGGGAAACAAAACAAAACAATAAATAGCAAGCCCTTTCGTCACAGTTCCCCAGCAAAGAGTGGGGTCCATCCATCCATCCCTCCGTCCCGCACGCACACAAAAAAAGAAAGAGAAATACATAGTAGCAGTAGACAGGGACGAACCACCACCAGTCATGAAACATGCATGTTCCCGGCTTTGCCTGCTTTTTTAAAGTTGGCAAGAAAGGTGAAACAGCTAACGCGCTGCCGGGGGTGTGACGCTGTCAAGGCTGTTCGCCCGGGGCTGCCAGGGCTGCTAGGCATCTCTGCCAGGGCACACGCCCAATGGGCGCCCCGGTGGCCGATCTGCCATCCCATCCCGTCTTTCCTTAATCTCCCCCGACCAGGGGGCTACCCTACCCAGTCACAAAATGCCGACTCGCTGGCAATCCCGACGTCAACTGATCATCTGGGAAATGAGACACCACGCGCTGGTCTCAAGGTCGATCTCTGCCGTTGAGGCGGTGTAGTCTTACAGCTATGAACTCACTCGCAAACCTAGAATGACGGCACTAGTTCGAATCGAATGGGCACATACACATACACAGAGACACACACGTTCATAACGTCGTTGAATTATGTACAGACGAAGATTAAGGTTGGTATCAAGATAGAAGAATATGGTGTTTAAATGGTTTAAAGCGAGAGCTCCGGGTTCTCCCCATGGGTTTGCCAGAGGTTTCCCCATGGTGGCTCGGTACGTCTCAAGAATGATAACATAGATACATCGCGGCCACATGTCCACCAGAGGATGCTGAACAGCCCGTCGTGACGTGCTACCCAAGCGCCCGAGCCATGATGAGAACGCCGATGCTGATGCCAATTAGACCTGGACGGGATTGAACTTAGGCCAGGAAGGCGACGAGACCGGCGACACCGGCCAGGGCGGCGGAGACACCGAAAGTGCGGCCAGCGCCAGCAGTGACCACGGCGGTAGGGGTGGGGACGGAGCCAGTGACGCTGGATGACAGAGTTAGCATACGTTGCCTATCTTCTCTCACATGACGGCTGTAGGAGCCATGGGGGCTATCGACTTACGTTCCGTTGCCACCAGAGGGGGGAGGGACACCGAATCCGGTGGAGGGGGCCGGGGCCACACCGGTGGGGCCGCAAGGCACGGCCACGGTCTCGTAGATCACGGTCGGGACGACAGTGGTCGTGGAGATGGTCTTGACCGAGTAGGTGGGGCAGACGCCACCAGCACCGCCGCCGGGGGCACCGGTGGTCACTGGGGAGCTGGAGGAGACCCAGCTAGGAACGCCCGAGGGGCCAGGGACGGCGCCGGAGGAGGCGACCGGGGGGACACCAGAGCCCGCAGGAGGCTGAGGGACGGCGGGAGTGCCAGCAGCGGGACCCGAGGGGGCGGGGGTGGCCGAGGTCTCGGGGATGGGGGCCAGGGTGGTGCTGACGGAGTAGCTGGAGGAGGAGACAACGGTGGACTCGGCCGGGCAGTTGGTGACCTCGGGGGCACAGCTGGTGATGGTCTCGTACTCGGTGCTGTAGATGGTGCTCTGGGTGAAAGAGTGGACAATCGAGGAGACACCGGTGGACCGGGCAGGGCAGTCGGTGACGGTGGGGGCGCACGAGGTGATGGTGACCTGCTCGGTGGCGTAGACGGTGGACTGAACCTCAGTGGCGGCGGCCGTAGCCAGGAGACCAGCGAAGACTGCGGACTTCATCTTGACGGTTTTGGGGGGGGATTTGATATTTCGTTTCGAAACGGGGTGTTTTTAGGTTTAAAGACCGGACTGAAGCTCGGGGCTTGTGTATAAGTTTGTTGTGAAAGAATGGACGACCGAAGTCAAGTTGAGTCAAAGGCTCTTGGAGATGAATATCGTGGAGCTGTTTGGTAGGCTGGAGGAGAGGAGAGACTACGAAGATGTCAAGAAAAGGACGCAGACAAGTTAAATAGGTCCATGAGCGCAGGTACCTGCAGTAGACCCCGCGGGTTTCCTCCGGGAGGGTGAGGATGTGGGATCTGTGGGAAATTGCACCGAGCATGGGTTGTGCAGGGGCGGTGCGCTAATCCAGGGGCCTCGGTGGAGGAGAGGCTCAGGAAGAATCATTAACATCACCAGGGATGTCCTCCACCGAGCATATCCACAGTGCCTGGGTGCCCTGCCGGGCCTGTGCTCTGGCAGCTCATGTTGAAGCCAACTGCGGAGGAAGATGCCATCCATCTCTTGCCGCAGCGCAGAGGGCTCACAGGCCGGGAGGGCATGTGGTCAGTCAGTTGCTGCGTTGACTGGGTTCGCAGCCGCAGAGGAGGACTGATCGACGATTTGATCTCGAGGCTAGCCGGATGAGTGGACAGAGACGCTCAGAAGGGCGGGTAGGGTTGCAAATTGTGGAGCTAGCGCACCCTCCATCATGGACTGTCGGGTCTCACTCTTTGCGATGTCATTGCTGCTGGCAGGCGCTTAGACGAGAGCCTTGTTGTTACTGTTCGGTACTGATTCGTTGATGAGAACTATGAGAGCAATGACTGATGCTGGAGAAGTGGTTGATGATCAACATTCTCTCAAGTCCAGCCGCGCGTTACCCGGGAGTCTATCACGCAAGACAAGACGACGATCCGCGGGCAGGAGTAGAATTGCTGGGCTCAACTTCTTGACGGCTGCCTCCAACCGCCTGCGGAGTACTTGGGCCTATTGGCGATACAAGGCCAATCACACGTGGATATTGCCCATCCGATGGAAGCGGGTCGGTGTTGATAGCAGCAGTCGGCCACGAGATTGCGAGCCTCGCCTTGTCGCCCACGACAATGCGTCCGGCAGAGGCCAGCGCCCCTCGCCCCAGGGCTGGCCCCCGCCGACAACCGGGGGCGAGGTGGAAGGAAAGGAAGCGGTTGTTTGTGGTGTTGCCCCAGACTTTCAACGTCGGCCATACCCAAATTGGGATTGACCAGGGACCACTTCCGGACCCTGCATAGGCCGTGGTACATGAGAGAGATAACCTTGTCACTAGGTGATATTTGGGAATTGTCAGTGCCACCCAAGGAAGATCTTTAAAGCCGCGAGACCCCGGACCATGCCCCAAGGGAACGCCAGGCTTGTTCCTGAAACGAAACGTAATGGCAAGACCGAGCTCGACTGTCATTGACCGACAGTCTTTCAATAGCAAAAAGCCACGGCGCTGTGTACCTGTAAGCTTACTGTGCTGCACCCACCCAAATGACCCGTGCCATTGCACGACAGCGAGCGAAGCGGCGGATGAATGGATGATTGTCAAGGCCTCAAATTCTGCCAATGGACGAATGAGGATGGTAAATGGGGTGAAATTTGCAGCTGCTGAGCCTCGCACTAGCATCAGGAGAGCGGTTGGTAGCAGGTCGCCCCCAAAGAGGATCCAATATTTTACTTGAGAGTGCCCAAAGGCCTTTTGCTGTTGGCGAATTTTGTCCTGACGCTAATGCAGGTACGCTCTTTTCTCGCTTCCTCTCCCGGCAATGTGGCAACTGTGGGTGAGCGGCCTGGCGGGGCTGAACCTCCCCAAGGAGTTGGCGACTGACTGTGACTGCCAATGGTGATGACGACAGTAATAGCAATGACAATTTACAATTCACAAAAATACGAATGTCAGCCTAGGTAGGTACCACAGTATGTGCCTTCGATCGATAGTCCAACACGTCAAGTGCGTACTTTGGTCGCTCAAACTGGATGCTTGAACCTCGCTGCTCTGTACAGGCCTGACAGGTCAGCAGCCTATAGCAGAGCACAGCACCTATCTGTCCCCTGTCGGCACTGAGTGGTAGGCTCCAGCAACTCGAAACAGAGAGCCACTGATATGCATCCCGCAAACCTTGGAAGGTCGATGATCTGCCCCGTCCGAGTAGCGCCAACCCACCCTGACAGTGCAACAACCTTAGTCGTGCTGTTGGTTCTACTGTACCAACTCCCATTTGCTTTCTCCCCTCTGCATTTCACCCACCTGGTTCAAGTCTTTCGAGATTAATCTCGCGAATTTTTTCCGGCCCAGATCCAACAGCTCCTAATCAAACTATTCCTTTCCGAATCCATCATGATCGTCGCTTTTGCCTTCTCTATTCAAGCCTTCTCGCATCCAACGATGATGTCGCCCGTGCCCACCCATACCTAAAGGAGCAGAGTGCCATTGCAAGGGCCGTGCTACCCGACTCCAGAAATAGGTGGAGGAAGTCGGGAGGATGCCACTTTATGGGCATCTCACGTTGTGCCGTCTGCGAAACTACCATGTGCACTACCGCATCCTGTGTCCCACGGCTCAGCCCAGTCCAGCCTGCTTCTTCTCTTCTGCGCAGCTCGCGAGCTCCGGGCAGCCGACGATCCGGTCACTCCTCCATCCTGCAGATCGCGGAGAGTCCTGTCAAGCCCGTACAGCGGTCATCGCTTTCACCGATCAGAGTGAAGTGGGCCCGCTCTTATTGACAATGGCTTGGCATCATCACCGTCGAAAGAGCCTCCACGGCTAGTGCAGCCCCCTTTCCTCAAGCGAGGTAGATCTCACACCCGACCTACCCTCAAGACTGGAGTGCAAAAGAAGCACTGGCACGTGAAGAGATGACCATATCTGCCCATTAAGAGCTTGTGCTTCTTTGCGGCTGGAGAACAGACAAAGACAAGCTCCTCGGAGATTTTGCAACCCAAGCCCCTGTTTATTGTATTCCGCGGTTTTCCCGAAAGTTGTGGCTCACCCAGCGCAGCCAGTTGATGCGTTTTGGGTTTTGATTATCAAGCCCAGCCTTATTTCGAGCGAAGCAACACTCCAGACGAGTTCAGGCAAACGCGTTTTATTTTCAGAACAGGACCCTGCTTTCAATACCGTCCTCAAACCTCTCCGTGTGCCACAGGTGACCATACAGACTTCAGTACGTCCGCATGAGCCTTGGCTTGTCCTGGACACCATTTGCTAGTGCAAAGCCTATGAAGACTTGCAATGGCAACGTATACTTCAGCACGAGCCTGTTCGCAAGCTTCATTATAGAAGAGTACCAGCTCCTGCTTTGGGGGCATCCTCAGTGTCTACTGTATGTGCACCCAACACCCAACCCAGCATGACCGAGCGACCGGAGTCCCCCATCCCCTCCAAGCGCTTCCTTAATGGCCCATACGCCGCCTGATTCGGTATATGACAGCCAGCAAGGTTGGCTTTTGTCCTTTCGGCCGAGGCACTCAGCAATGCAATATTGTGCATGACAATATTTGCAACGGCGATACGAGGTCTAGTCTACTTAATTTTGGTAGCGTTGGCATCAACGCAGACATGCATCTCTCGGCGAGACCGTGCGAGAACGCGAGCCTTCGAATCCTCACAAAGAGCTGTGGTACGATGAAATGAGCTGCTATCTACGCACAAGTACCTCAAGGACATGACTTCACATACCGCGATTCCGGCGGAGTGCTTTTGCCGAGACCATGGGCCACAGACGTGCTGCGCTGAGACTGTTTCCGTGCTTGAATGTGACTTTACTTCAGTCTCTTAGGGGGGCTCCAGGAATTGAAGTAGCTTCCCCTGCACGTACATCACAGCCGCCCGTACTGAGCATCCTGTCCAGAGCAGGAGGAAAGAATACTTGCCGCTCGTCAAAATCATCCTGGCTGGAATAATGCGAGGCTGCTCGCCCGTTGGCAGCAGACCAGCTCGCTCTGGTATAATTTCTTTATTTTATTACAACCATGTCGGTTAGCCGCAGATGATGATTGTGTAGAAGTGTCCCGCATTCACTTACAAACGAACAGTCGCCGTTGTTGGAGCACCATTGAGGGAGGGAAAACATAGGGCACGACGGTGGCCAGTACTCTGACGGACCCGAAATGGCCCTCAATGTGGCCGAGTGCTGTCGTTCACGCCGTGCTGTCTGGGAGAGAACCGTGAAGTCCCGTGTTCGCACATTCGGCCGCTTCAGCCTCATAAACCGTCATATTCCTGACGGCGACTAGGAAAGGGAAGATGAAATGTATGTTCATGTTCTCTGGCCAGCCTACGATATGTATGTCTAATGCGGTGGTTGGGATCCTCCTTTGCAAAAAGGGAGATCTCTGTACTGCACACCGTCGCGACTCGTCAATGATCAAGCAGAAGAAGTAGAAGAGCTCGAGATAATAATTGGTCTCTGTAACAGTCTTTGGGGGCACGTGTACTTGATATTGAGCATCCCTCAGAACCAAGGAACGCGACATCTCGCAACTCGCGCATCGGCCAAGTACCAGTGTGGGTACCTGGAGAAGTTGCAGTCATTCCAAGAACCCTTCCCAGAAACGCGTGCTGAGGATAGCCTCTCCGATGGGTTGTCGTCGAACCTGTTTCGGACCTGTGGTCAGTCCTCAACAGTCCCTTTGAGCTGAGGAGCCCCGCCGACTTATCAGAGTCGCCAGTTGGGAAAATATGTGCGCGCGACATGATCTCGACATACACAAGCGGCTAATCTGCATTTCGCCCTCAGCTTAATACTGGATGTATGGTGTATCATGGGCTGTTGGGGCGGAGATCGAGGTGAAGGGGAGAGACGGTTTCCCAGCACCTTCCACGATCCTCAGGAAGAACTTGTTTGAATTTGGGTAGCATCAAACAAGGGCAGAAGGGTGCGAAATCGAGGATGAGGACAGCATTGTGGACGGTTCCGGGCTTGGTGCCACTACATCTCGTCTTCACGATATGTATGTTACGGCGACATAAATGCATACAGCTCTTCCTGGCATGCTTCCTGACTGTTCGTTGTTTGTTAGGCGGAAACACACAGATACAATTGATAGCCAAAAGAGGTGTGAAGAATAGTATTGTAAGCTTCTGTTTTCAAACCTATATATCTGATCTCACTCCACCGTTATTGATACTCACGGGTCTCAGTATTTAGGTACCACAGCCTTTACCTAGGTGTCTGGTGCTCTCGTAAGTTGTTATGAAGTACCAGGCCAGCTGTGCTGGCATCTCATCTATAAATGACCCTACGAAATGCTCTTGTGTTTATGCAATGAATAAATAACGGTCTCAAATATGTTGCATATTCCAATTATTCTTGTCAATGCTTGTCTCTTGAGGCATTGATGAAAGCACGTGCGAAATCTGAAAGTCTGGTATCTGCTGGTTTCCCCCTTGAAGCACTTCATTCAACTTGTCACTTTCATAGGAATGTTTTTCTATCTGCTCACAATAAGTCAGGATATCCGAGGTTGGTTTTGAGAGCATGCGGCAGGCAGCCTTCTGACCAAAGACTGAGAACTGATAGGATGACATATGAGGATTGGCTCTAGATCCCGAAATTCCATGGAACGAGATTCGGATATGTGCCGGTGAGGTTTTCTGCCTGGAATCTCACTGTCTGTTACTTTGAGCGGCCGGTCACCGAGGATCGGCGTTGGTCAACACATTCGTGTGGAGGGCCTGATGTAACTTTTTTGAGGCTTGGGGAAGGCACCGCAATTTCATGGCTGAGTGACCGAGACCGAGGCAGATAGGATCAGGGGATGAGCCACAGAACGATGCGCTGGCGCTCGTGGTCAAATGCTTCCATCGTATTGTTCACGATCGGCCGGGAGTTGGAGTGAGGCACAGGCCACAAGACCCTGCCGGGTAGGTAAAGCGCCAATAGGCTACCAGCCAGCCCTACGAGCCACGCGAACTGGTGATCCAAGCTTGGATGAGTCCACTTTAAAATTGGCCCCCATGACGATGAAGCTTCTGGATCGTCTGAATGTGAAATGAAGTTGCATATGGTGGTTTTGATGGGAATTCGGAGCCCCAAGTTCACGCGAGGCGCAATGTTAAAGACTCCACACAAGTCGGTAATACTTGCCGGGCGCGTCTGGTCTCTTCCAGCCACAGGACGAGTGTCGCTCTCCATTGAAGTGGCGAAGTATCTACTGCTTTCGACTGAAGCACAAGTAGAAAAACGGTCGCTCCCGGGCTATTGAAGTGGTCCCGCGGCCTCGGCTAAGCGACCTCCCCCGAAGGGCGCACAGGCAAGGGCGGCAGCGCCAGCGATATCAAGGAACCTCTGGCCATGACCACATCCCACCACCGCGGCAGCGCATTTGAGCAAACCGGTAACTGAGGACAGGAACGATGTGCGGTTGCATCAGGCACCCAAGGCTTCATAACTGCTCCTTGTGGGACCCACGCGGTCGGCCTTGGTCAATCGATGTGACCGGGTATCTATCTGGGACATGGTCAGGAAACGCCTAGAAACAGAGCGAGAGAAGGGTTCTGAGCTTCGAGGGTTCCCACCATATCAGCATATGTGGTCTGTGCTGAAGGATTCCAACCTCTTTCTGGATCGCCGGGGGCTACCTGGCACCTCGGCAGGCAGGGTCCGCAGGTATAACCTCGCAAAGAGGTGCTCTCTCGCGTCTCGAACAATGACGCAGCGTCCTCCCAAAAGTGCCGTTTCAGGAGACCCGGAAATGACGGGAAACCTTAGCAGCCAGGTTGCAGCGACCGTACGGGGAGTGCATCGAGTGCATCGTGAGCCTTGGTAACAGCCTAGAAAAATCTTTTGTGGCACTTGGTCGCCTTTATGGGCCGGAGGCCAGTTTCGGCGGCCCGCCAAGGAGACCCAAGGGGCCCGCTTTGGTCCGGACGGCACCCTCAGCCCAACGGCCGGAGGCCGCATAGCACGCGGCTCATCAACGACTGTTGGTGATGGCATCGATGATCATGTTATGTATGGATCAGAACTTCGATGCGCACACTGATGGTCGTCTCGGGGGCCCGTGAGGCATCAGCAGGCGATGTCACATCGAGGTTGGATCACGGGAATGCCATCCAGGTAGTCTCGTACTTGAACGCCCCAGGGCAGTGGGGACGGCCCAGGTTAGGACGATCTCGAGATAGACCCCACGATGCCTTGTCGGTGGGCGCATCCTGGCGCCGAAGTCCGCAAACCTAATTGAGCCTGATGACGGGGACGCTGGCTTTGACGTGTGCTGTTGCTGTCTGTAACGGCATTTTGTCCACCGTCGGAGTCAGCCCTACGGTGGACTCGCGAGAACGGTTGGATCTACTCTGCTGTACTCCAGACCGGGGTCAGATGCCAAATCGAGATAGGATGCTCAACGTCCCCGCTCGTAACTCGCAGACATGATGACCAATTGCAGCCATGTCAGACACAAGAGCAGAGCAGCAGCAGAGCAATCGCCGTGAAGTTTGTCCGCATTGCCCAATTCATCGGGCAATGCAGCAATCTGCGAGCTGAACGTCATAGCTGAGAGAGACAGAGAGAGATGTGATGCCGCTACTGCACTCTGTCCGTGTTCTGCATACCCATAGCTAGGTAGAAGCCCAGATAGTCTGCCGTTGATTCTGCCTCGCGATCGGGGTGCATGTAGCCAGACCAGACATAGTAACGTCCAGGCATACGTTTAGGGCATGCCCTTGTTCTTGCAGCATTGCCATCGCGACCTGATCACACTCTGATCTGGGGATGCGTCGCAGGTTGGTATCCCGCGCCTGCGCTTAGCGGACCATGTGAAAAGTAAGATTCTGGTACGACGCAAGCAGCCTCCCTGGATGGACATGCACGTTGGCTGGCACGATGTTGGCTGTGTCGACAAAGGGAGGCTTGTGAGTGGTCGGTCTGGGGAGCCCGGGCCCGGCAGAACGGTTCCCAACACACCTGGGTCTCCAAAACTGGCCGCTGGCTGTGGCCGTGGTCGAGGTCAAGCACGTCAAGGTGAGAGAGAGGAAAAAGGGTGTAGACTGCAGACTGCAGACCGCATGCATCCCACATGCGCAAAGCCTCACCGTCCATGCCTGGTCTAAACGCCGCATCCCTGCGCTCTCAGGTCGTTGGAGACCTCCCGTTTCGCTTACCTAACACACACACCCAGCGGACACTGCGAGTATCACTCCTTCCCACCTGCGGCACAGCACCCCCAAGTTGGAAATGAATAGGCACTGACGGAGGAGACTGACTGACTGACTGACCTCATATGCGCACGCCCCACCTCCCACACGCCCAGGCCGGTCGCATCGTCGTCCTTCCTTCCCCCCCATCGCCCATCGCCCGTCCCCCACCCCCAAGCACCTGCAGTTGACCTCACTGCAGCTGCCGCGGCAATGGGTCGTCGTGCGTTGGTACCAAGGTACCGACGTACCATCGTACCCAGAACCCAGATGGGAAGGCTCAGCCACGCGGCTGCACCCAGCTCTACTGCGCAGCTCAATGGGGAGGTCATCACAGCATGCACGCGGGTCTCGAAAGATGGCCTGCCCCGTCCAGCCCCGTCCTGAGGCCTGCCTACCTCCCTACCTTTCCAGATATTCTGCTATGGTCATGGCTATGACTGGCAACCCATACCATGCACATACCATGCCTGATACATACCAACGGTAGCAGTTCATATAATAGACGATGCCGCCAGTTCAAGGCTACCACATTGGCATATTGGCGCACACACCTGGCACGCAACGCACCGCACCGAACCGGACTCGACCTGACCTCACCTCATCTCATGTAGTCGACTGCATCTCGCCATCACAAGCTAAATACATCTCGAGGCTGTGAAATTCTGCTGCCTGTTCCCCGACCTCTCGCGGCTGTCTACTTCTCCGTTTCTGTTACTCATAGCCACCACGAACCCGCCGTCGATTTTGCCCAATTTATCAACGACGGGATCCCCTTCACTTTTGTCGCAACTGTCCTGTTTTCTGCACTTGGGGGGATAAGCATTGGTTTGATTGCTCAATTCATTCTCACTCGGACGGACCGAAGCCTGTCTTGATCCTAGTAAGAGAGGTCATCCAATCCCATACCTGGCACTTGTCCACCTAGTCTACGCATACAGTCAGTCAGTCACTAGAGGCGAGAGAGACACATCTTTGTTGCCTGTCCCGCCTTTAGCCTCGAGGTCCAGCTCCACCCATTCCTTGTCAGACCATCTGACATGAATCCTTCTTTTGCTCCAACATCAGAGCCTCAATGGGGACTCGTTGGCCATCACGACGACCCTGCAAACATCTCGGTCCACAGTCTGGCAGCCTCGCCCGTGCCGGACATGGAAGGAAATGATGGGCCTCATGTCTGCCAGCAGTGCGGCAAACAGTATCCTCGACTATGTGACCTGAACAAACATCTCAAAGCGCATACACGCCCGTTCAAGTGCCCGGTCGAGGCTTGCAAGTACCACCTGCTTGGTTGGCCAACAGAGAAGGAGCTGGACCGTCATCGCAATGACAAACATTCCACGGAACCGAGGACATACTCATGCTTGTACCCGCCTTGCACATGTGAGTCTACCACCGAATCTGTCACTATGTTGGGCAGATATGCCTGGAGATCCCGAAAGCATTCATGAAAACAGCTCGCTAACCCCAGAGCGTTGAGCAGACACTTCTAAGCGGGAATCAAATTGCAAGCAGCACATGGAGAAGACACACGGTTGGGAGTATCGTCGCAGCAGACTTGGTCACAAGGACGAGGGGACTCCTCAATATCCCGTCCTGACCAGCGAAGCCAACAAGCAGGTCATCCACCCAGGTAGCAGCTTGACAATCCGGACTGTTCCAGGTTTGACCGTCTCACCAAGCCCTTTGGCACCCCACAACTCTCCTGCGTCAACGCCATATGACGGGCCTATTCCTTATGGAGCAGATGTTTATATTCCTTGGACATCACCAGTGACGAGGCTGAGGAACAACGAGAACTTCCTGGAGCAGTTCTCCCATGCATATGCTGCTGGCTATCAAGGCGACGATGAGTGGCTGAAAATCCCAGTTGATCCGCAGCTGTACACCAGCGCGCCTCGAGATGGTAACGTCGCAGGCAAAGCGCTCACACCAGAGGCAGGATCTCGCCACGATAACCCGTTGAAAACCCTGTCTAACGTGTTGACGCCACAAGCGAGCCCGACCATCAAGACCCAGGTTCTAACACCTCTTTCAGAGCCGAGCCCATTTCTGAACCAGTGCTCGTGGGCTACAAGAGAGGGTTTAGCACCGCACGATGTCGAATCAGACCCAGGGTGTGGATTCCCCGCCACTCGAGGTTTGCGCTCTGGCAACCCAGGACAGCCCAAACGGCCGGGAAAACGTCCAGTCAGGTTTTCCAGGGAATCTGATGGCAGCGAAGACGATGACGGGGAACCACCAAACAAGCGGAACAAGGCTCCTGACGGGAAGGCAGATCAATCAGGAGACCCCAAGATGATCTGCCCCTTCCGAGCCGCGCATCCGGAGATCTATGATTTGTCCCGTGATCAGAAGTATCTCAGCTGCCACACAGAACACGACAATATTTCCACAGTGGTGTAAGTACTACCGGCTTCCAAAGCGATACGGAATTTCTTTACTAATGTTCAGAGACAGACGCCATCTTAGCCGGCCGGCTCATTGCCTAGACGTCGTCAGTGGTCGGAAGAGTGTCTCATCTTTTGGCCTCGAAAACAACGAGCACGGCCACCCCGCGGCTGGCTTGTGCAGGAGGTGCTGGCGGACTTTCTCAGACCCTGGAGCTTTCGAAAACCATTTCAATTCTGAATGTGAAATTGCTTCACGATCAAAGAGGGAGAAGTATGGTATTCTTCAGAGCACATTTTGTGAGATCGACCCACGCCTGGCGGCAGTTCCCGCGGAGGGCGCGGGCTCGAATGACAGCGGCATTGACCAGGTGTCCGACGCAGAAGGCGAATCTGACGAAGATATGCCTCGGACTACCTTGAGAACGCAGTCACACTTCCGTGCTGCTGACTTTGTCAGCCGAAGCGAGCACAACGCTCTCATGGAGAGGGTCGCAGCTCTTGAGAGGATGTTCCAGCCAGCCATCCCACACGCTACGCCCAGGACTATGCCAAGTCAGAACGAGACAATGTCACACGCATTGATGTCGTCTTCGGCCGCGACGGGCACTCAGCAAGCCCATCCGTCGGACCACTACACACTTGACGTTGGCCCACAACGTCACACCACGCAAGGAAGAGGTGTACCTAATGAGCCGAGGGTCCTCATAGGAGGCGCGCACAGACGGCCAGTCGACTACAGGGACCAAGTGGGCTTCAATATGGACAGCGACAGAGTCATGACCGACTATCATCCCTCTGTTTCGAGGAGGTCAGACAGCATGTCAACCATCCACCGTACTAGCCCTGTCACCACCACCCATCACCACTATGAGTCACTCGACGGGCAGCCCAGAACGGCGCCATCAGATTCGGCCTACGGAACGGCCTCCAACGCTGGGCCAACTCAGACAGGCGGCGCGGTCAACATGACCAGCCAGCCAGGGGTTCACATGGGTGGCGGCGAGGATGACTACGGCCAGGAGGGCATCTCCCAGGCTTCATCTAATACGCGGCTGATCAACCAGTTCATGCAGGCCGAGGAGCAGCGCGAGGTAGTCATGGGGCGGGCGAGCTTCTTTAATCCCGAAACGGACGATCTTTCCAACTTTTTGAACATGGAGTCACAGTAATGCTTGCTAGACAGATAGATAGACAGACAGACAGGTCACACGAGACCAGAACCACATAAGCACACTCACTTTGTACATAACCGGGGTAACGGCAAGGGTATCAGAAGGAATCTCGGGTAAATAAAGACAGGCGGGCAGGCGCTGGACGACCTGGCCGTCAGTTTCACAATTTAAAAAGAAATAAGCATATCTACACCCATACACTTGCCCTACAGCCCTATATCTAACTACCCGCCAATACTCATTCAGAACTGGGCGATGGGGGCTCATGGGGGCCATGTGATGCGTGTGACACAATGTGACACGACGGGACACGCCGTCTTCGTGGCGGCTCGAGAATAAGGGGAAGCCAGGGGAAGGGGGTTTGCTCATTACATCGATCGTCCTCAGCTCGTTCGCGCAGCGAGTGGGCGGCGATGTGGTTTGACTCACCACACCGGGGGGTGGGAGTTGGAGTGACAGGTTCGTTCTCGGGCGCATGATTTATGCGCGGCGAGGCTGCGAGGGACAGACGTTTATTGAGTGCCCACAGACAGGACAGCCTCGTCGGCGGGAGTGACTCTGCTGTACGTAGACGTTGAGCATATACCACATAAGTGACTCAGCGGCGACCTCCGGCTCCTCTTCCTCCACAAGGATCTGAACAGGTTCTTGACGAAACCTAGAAAGGGAAGAGAGAGAGAGAGAGAGACAGGGAGAGACAGGACTGATGCGCACCAGGAAGACACACAAGAGCCGCAATTGAAGTCTCACATTGTGAATTTTCGTAAATGTGTTGATTGTATGTGCCAATCTTTAAATGCCGTTGTCAAATCCCGACATACAACGCCCAGAGCACTCCGTATGCTCATCCAGGGGATATCAAGCTGGCCAACCCAATTTATCCAGACCCTTTTGTTCTATATCGCAACAGTCTTCAGTATGCCTTGAAGAGTCACCGAAACATTCCCGCCTTCTAACGCCATGACACCATGATCCTAACACCTCCCAACTCCCAGAGCATCCATGACACAAAAGTTGTGTGTAAATATATAATATGTGACAAGAGAAAGGGCTCAGAAAGGCGCCAGGCTGTCTGGAAGGAGCGGGTACTCCTCGCCGTCGATGATCTCGGTGCCCCAGCCCAGGTCGGCGCTCAAGGAGCCGGCGGCGTCCATCGTGTAGCCGTCGCCCAGGACGTCCCGCTTCCAGTAGGCGCCGCAGTTGCCCGGGACGTACTTGGCGGCGTCCATGGCGATGGTCATCTTGACCTCGGGGCAGTAGTCCCAGATGTGCTTGCGCAGGCGGGGGCTGCCCCAGATCTGGCTGTGCAGGTAGGAGCCGCCGCCCCCCGTGTGGTAGCCCATGGGCTCGTAGAAGCCCTCGCGCCAGTCGTCGATGCCCTTGACCAGCTCGCCCGCCTCGGCGGCGTCGAGGGTCGAGTTGTACTGGGCCGTCTCCTTGTCCGAGGACAGGTGGGTGGGCTTCCCCGTGTGCATCTCGCCGCTGAAGGTGAGCGAGACGGTCGAGTTGGCCATGCGGGCGTTGGGGCGGTGGCCCAGGCGCTCCGTCAGCCAGACGTCCTCGGCCTCGGAGAAGTCGGCGCGGGCCTGGGACCTCAGCACGTCGACGATGGCGCTCACGCGGCGGACGGACAGGCCGCCGTTGCCGCCGAACCTGGAGCCCGGGTTCCAGGGGGCGCCGATCCAGTCGTAGTCGAGGAAGTCGTTAAGGTTGAGCTGGGAGTTGGCGCACAGGATGGAGTCGGTCTGGAAGATGAGCAGCCACTCGGCCGGGGCCAGGACCGTCTCGTAAAGCCACATGGTGGTGAGAAAGCGGGAGATCTCCTCCTGGGACGACACGGACATGTTGGAGGGGATGTAGGTCAGATCGAGCTTGCCTAGGTTGACCTGCTCGCGGATGGCGACGGACTTGTTCAGGTGCTCGACCGATTCGACGGAGCCCATGAAGCGGAAGCGCCAATCAGGGGGCACGACGGATATGAAGTGCAGCATGAGGGGTGCCAGGATGGGGTTGGCGCGGTTCTCGATGAGAAGGGCGACCTTGGACTCGTTGAAAGGTGTCCGCTGCTCCGAGGCATACTGGAGCGAGACCTTTGGCACGGTAATGTAGTCGTCGAGAGCGGCATTCTGCATGAAATCTCTCGACATTACGATGGTTATGACACTGCACACCAGGAGTTAGGAAATCAGCAGAGGCGTGTGCGCAAGCTTGTGTGGCCGATAAGCTGGGGCGGTGGTGCAAGTGAGGAGATACTTACAGGAATGAGAAGAGGACAAACACGAAGCGGACGCGCCTCGTCGTCCTCGACCAGAGCTTGAATGCCACTCTCTTCATCTTGTCCCAGAGCTCGCCGAAGTCGACATCGTCCACATCATAGCCTTGCTTGAGCGACATGTTGTGGGAGAGAAGCGACGAGGGCCAGATGGGCCACTTAGATGGCGGTCTTCAATGACGAGCGAGCGAGTTTCCAACCCTAGTCAGTCGCATTCGACGGCAGATTGGGTCGGATACACGACTCGCCGGGCCTGGCCGTGGGGGGTTCCTTTTTGTTTTAGCACGACAGGCGCTGTGCTTGATTTAAACTCGACAGTGTATCTGAGATGGGCGGTGCGGTGGAGCAATTTCCAATGGGCAGACCGAAGAGGCGCACGTTTCAAGGCCAGTTCCGTCGTGGTTAGGAGGACGCGCAAGCAAGCTATGTCGTCTCGTCACCCCTGCCCCGGGCCGTCTAAGTCTGGGCTGGGTGGTGGGCAGATTCGACACGCAAGGCCTCGTAACGGGGAATTTGTCCGCGATGGATGGGCGGATTGGACGACAGGCCAGCGGTAACAGTCGCACCAAGATTATGCGTGCGTATGCGTGCTGCTGTGGTATTGTGCTGCGAGTCTAAGGGGCCCAGCTTTTGGGTTCACAAAGGACACCTGAAGGAGACAGTCCCGAGCTTGACCTGGTAGCACTGCAGGCAGTAGCGAGGGGAAGAGATAGAGAGAAAGACAGCGAGACAGCGGGAAGGCAGTCGATGTCGAGGTCGAATGCTGTGCCCCGTCGAGGGGTTTCAACGGGCAGAGGCTGCTGCTAAATTTGACTTGGAATCATTTCAGATGGCAGGTTTAGGGAGACGAGTTCTGATTCATGAGCCCATGACTGCGGCGGGCAGCAGGGAGGGGAGGTCCCTGGGGCTGGGGTAGCCAGCAGTAGGCAGTAGAAGAAAAAGAACAAGACAAGGGCAGGAGGAGCCGGGCTCAGACAGGTACATGGAGTGACTTTGCCAGGGCAATTGACCACTCACGACTGGGCTGGGCTTCCCCGACGGGAACGGGAACGCAAGGCGTGGGATGTGATGTGCAGTTCGATACCACGGTTCGGTACCCAAAGGCAGTGAACCGTCTTGGCATCGCGGGTTCTTTTTCGACTAGTCCACTGTTGGAATCTGGCATTTCTTTCCATGTGAGATTGGGGGACTATACCGTAGTAATAATTGTGGGCTCGACCTTTGAGAGAGGCACGACGCGACAGACGCAGAGAGCGGCTGAGCTGAGCTCTTTGCCCGCCTGCCATTCCCAATTTCTGCCCAGTCTAGACTATTCTCCCACCTAGTACCGTTCAGATATGTCGCTAGCCTTGGCACGTCAGGTCTCACTCGTGCGTCGACTTACACAGACACAAGAGAGCATGGCATGTGAGATGTGCCTCCCTTTGCGCCACGCAACACCATCTCACTCCCCTGGCCACCACTATCTCTAGCCCTATTCGTGTTATCGCCCCGTCCAACCAGCCAGTTAGCACATCAGCTGGCAGAGAAGCTATTGCTGGGTGGAGATGATGACAGCAGGTTCGACCACGGACGTGCAGATTTATTCATAGCACACACATACACACCTAGGCCTACATGCTTAGTTCGAAACACAACCGGCTAGACCGGAAAGCTTGTCCCCGCCCAACGTTCTTCAGAGAGAGAGAAAGGGGTGGAGAAGGCAGTGCGGATGGATCTAGAAGCAGAATACATACATCAGACAAACCTATTCGGAGACTGAAGCACGCTGGCTGGCTGGGATACAACTGGCTAAGTAAACATACAGCCACCACCCTCCCTCGAGTTGCAAGCATGATGAAATGCAAGGGACTCTCCAGCCACCCTTGCACCCACCTCACGGGGAATGCGTGTCCGTGTGTAAGCTAGCCTACCGTCGACCGTGGGTGTGTGTGTGCGCGTGGGCCAAAGGGATCGCGACCCCGAGCCAAGAGATCTCTTCTCCCACGTTTCCCAGGGTCGTCCACTCGAGCACAGCAGGGTGGGCTCTCACGGCCGGGATGTGGATCGCCATGTACCCCAATGTACCCGACCTCGTCATCTACTACCACAGCACACCTTGCGTAATGCTGCCCTCCCCTCCCCTCCCCCTTGATTTCAATGTATGCGAGGCCTATCGGCACAAAGCCGTCGATCACCCTCCCTTCCCTCGCTCTATCTATGTAGCCTCTATTCTCACGCCGTCTCTGATTCTTTGTCCAATTTTTTTTCCTGTCCTTACCAGCCCGGATCTAGCGCCAAGGCCTCTCCATCTTGTGTGTGTGTGCTGTTATGGACAGCTCGACCGGTCCCGTCTAAGTCCTCCCTGCGCAGCGCATCGCATCGCATCGCACTGCGTCGCATCTCAGCGCCTCCACCGCGACGACTCGAGTGAACGATCTGGCCTGCGTGGCACCCACCCCACGCCCGATCAGTCTATGATGCCCATGTGCCGATGATGGTGACGCGCCTTCCCGACGCCTAGATACCATCAGACTGTCCTGTTGCATTGCCTTCTCTTCTCCCATTTGCTTGCTTGTTACCGGCCCGCCATGGCTGCCACTCCTTCCACCCACTCGCCCGGGGTGTTCGCCATCACCAAACCACGCCTTCTCCTGGTCCTGTCCCTGGCCTTGACGTGAGTTCAACAATACGGCCCTTGTCCCCACATTATCCAGAGATGCTCCTGGGGCAAGGACGTCGGCATCGAGCGAGCCCGGATAATGGTGTGCTGACTTTGCCTACCAGATGGTGGATAGCCTCGCTCTTACCAACTTACGAGCCCATGATCAAGGCCCAATTAAACTCACGTCTGGAGGAGGCAAGGCAGAGGATACCGTCCATAAAGGTCGACTGGACGCCTACCGACGACCCGAGGGCCGCCTACAATGCCTCCAAGGTCGCCCTGATCATCGAGCCGCGGGTCATGCCCCACCTCGTGCCCCAGCTGCTGCACATGATCGCCGTCGTTCCCCCGGACTGGCGCTTCCTCTTCATAGGCTCCGACAAGAGCGTCACCCTCTTGGGGAGGAGTACCGCGGTGAAGCACCAGCAGGTCGTGGGCAAGCTGGACCTGATGGTCCTGCCCGAGCCTTGGGACGTCTCCTCCAAGGAGATGGTATACCGCACTCTGACGGACATGCGATTTTATGACGAGTTTCTTCCCGGCGTGGAGTGGATATTGAAGTTTGAGTACGACAGCATCCTGTGTGCCAACTCCGAAGTCGGTCTTAACGAGTGGCTTGACTGGCACTGGACTGGTGCCCCAAGGTAAGAGATTACGGCGCACTGTTGCTATGCGCTCCGCTAACCCACCCGCAGAGGCGAGACTGACCGGTTTGCTGGAAATGGGGGCCTATCTCTGCGCCGAGTGACCGCCATCCGACAAGTCCTCGGCTTCCAGGCGCGGTATAACGACACCGAGCCGGAAGATGAGTGGTTCGGCAAGCGCCTGTACATTATGCCCGGCATAAAGGTCGCATCGGGCCTGGAAGGCGCCCTGGCTGTCGAGAACGTGTACATGGAGAGACCCATGGGCTTCCATGTTCAAGAGATGGGCGATAACCTGCCTGCGGAGGTGTGGGAAGACCACGAGAGGAGGAAGAAGATGCTGGAGTACTGCCCTGAGCTTCACACCGTCTTGAAGGCCAAGTTGGATCGCGAGAGGTGTGCTGGAGATTCTAAAGACGGAGGTGAGTTCAACAATAACCGCTGGCGGTCCTATATAAGAGGAGTTAGTACTGACACACTTACAGTGATACATCCCACGCCAGAGGAGCGGGAGCAGGAAAGGCTCAAGCAGCAAGCCGAGCAAGAGGCGAGGAGGAAGGCACAGGAGGCAGCTTTGAAGAAGTTGCAGGACGAGCGCAAGAAGCAGGAGACGCAAGAGGCGGAAGACGCAAAGAAGAAGAAGGAAGAGGAGGAAGCCAACAAGAAAAAGGAGGAAGAAGCCAAGAAGAAACAGGAGGAGGAAGCAGCAAGAAAGAAGGCCGAGGAGGCCAAAAATAAGCAAGATGCAGAGGCCAGGAAGAAGCTGGATGAAGAGGCCAAGAGGAAACAGGAGGAAGAAGCGGCAAAGGCGGCCGCCCAACCACCCGCCGCGAACGAAGCCTTGCAACCGAACCAACCTGGTCAAAACAACCCCGACGACCCAGCGATACCGCCGGTCCCTAAGCCAGAAGCACCCAATCCAGACGCCGCCGCCGCCGAGAAGGCAGAGCAGCCCCAGCCCGAGGTGGAAATAGCGCCAACGCGCCAGGGGCTCGCCCACGACGTCCCCCTTGGCGCAGCAGTGAACCAACCCGCCGTCCCCGGTGAAGACACCTTACCGGCGGAGGTAGAAGAGTTGCTGGAGTCACTCGGTTGAGTCGACTGGATTTAATGCATAATGTCCGGCGCCTATTCCGCTGGGGGAAGAGACGCGGCGCGGGTGTTGGTGTTTGCTGTTACACGCACGGGGGGTTGTATTTATGATACCACGGGATTTATAAAGGGAGCACACACTCGCTGGGTTTTTTGGTGATACAATACGCAGATAGACTGTCGTTATTTTTCGGATCTTGAATGGGGGAAGGAAATGGGAAGATGAGAGCATTTCCTCCAGGATGCATGGCTCGTCCTTACATGACTGGCTACATTCGGCACAGATCTGGAACGGGCCAACACTTGTTCATCCATTGATCGCATTTACGGTATTTGAAAACGCATAACTCGAAACTTACCCCATTGCTCTCAAGTGCTCATTGCAGGTCCATGTTTGTGCAGTATTTGTCATGTGCGAGGCATCCGGGCTCACACATGACCGCCTACTGTAAACATAACGTAAGACGGGCATGTGAGCTGGGCATGCGAGCTTTAATATTTTTACACTGCTCGCCCCCAGTGAGGACGAGCAGGATGCATAGCATACATAACAAGGAACTTTTGTACAAGGGCCTTCTGTTGGTGTTGAGTCCGAAATGACCAAGAATGTGAAAAGCCCACACCGTCTTACAATCCCGTGTTTTTTGATGGTTTATCATGCTGGTCCTCGTGTCTCCCAAGAAATTGAATATGCTCCTCCCATGTCAAAAAAACGACGTCAACGTGACATGAACCATAACTCGTCAACGTGACGTGGACCAAAAGACAATAACAACTTCATGCCCCCGCTCGCTCAAGCATCGGGAGGCACCTAGCCGGCCACAAACCCGCCCACGACGCCCGCGAGCTCGCCGAACAGGATCCCCTTGAAGATTGTCTCGCCGTACTCCTCGGCCCAGTGCCCGCTCCGCCTCAGCCGGTCCTTCCACGCCTCCCTCTGCTCGGGCGCAAGGTCCTCCCAGCTGGTGGCCGCGGGCTCTCCGCTGGCGGCGGCTGCTGCTTCTGTGGCGGTACTGGTGGTGAGGATCTCGACCTCCTTTCCGTCGACGTCCAGCACGACTACCTGACCGCCATTTTTCTTGTTATCGCCGCCCGACTTCTCCGCGAGAAGCTTGGCCAGGAAACCGCTGTGTGGGGTCACAGGCCTGGGCGGGGCAGCGTGGATCGAAGAGGGAAGCCACTTGTGGCCGCCGACCGTCGGCGGCGCGAGGCCCTTGACCTCCAGGATGCCCTGCAGGAGGATGGACAGCAGCAGAACGAAGCACGTGATGCCGGCCACCAGGCCCCAGATGCTGGGCCGCCGGCTACGCATGGCGAGGACGTAGCGCGGCTGACGCGGGGGCCCGCCGCGGCGCACGGGGGCCGACGGGTCGATGAACTTGCGCAGTGGGAGGCTCTGCACGGCGACCGCGTTGCCCACTGACGTGCTGGCCAGCCTGAGGTGCTGGATGCGGCCCGTCCCGGACTTTGGTGGCGCGAAGTGGCTGAAGGCCAGGCTGGTAACCATGGCGGAGTGCACGGCGGGCAGGGTCGTCAGCGGGAGCAGGTTCGCGAGCATGTCAATTTCGCCGATGGCCTGGTGGTCCAGGGTGTACAGGTGGATGCCGAGGTCGGTTCCCGTCACGGCGAGCACGAACTGCGCGTCGCCTTGCTTTGCCCCCGGCGATGAGACGGGGCTAAGGTTCGCGACCGCCAGCCCTGTCGCCTTGAGACCTTGCCGCTTGGGCAGCTTGGCGTTGACTGAGATGCGGGCACGCGTGTCCTCCTTGCCCGGCTTGGGTAGTCGGAAGCCGTAGAGAACCACACCACCGGCCTTTGGCAGGTTCGCGACACCGACAGCGAAATGGGGCGATAGGTACCGGAGGCAGCGGAGCGCGGGCCGCAGGCCTGAGCTGTCGTCGTGCGGGATGGTGTAGACATGCGCCGGCTCGGCCGTAACCTCGCCCGTCTTGGGCACATTGACCGTGTAGATATCGTAGTCGTCGCAGTACAGCACCTGAAACTGATCTTCGGCCGTCTGTATCACGTCCAAGTCAATGGCCTCTTTCGAGATCTCCAAGACACCCCTCGGTTTGGGCGCAATATTGCTACCAGCCGCGACGTCGAACAGGGCAATTTGGTGAGAAGAGTTCGCAAACCCCGTGGCCACGGCTCCGAGCTGTGGGTGGCCGGCGAAGGGTTGTGACAGCCTCAAGAGCCGCTGGTATGTGTCGGAGTCGGCAGTTGTGAAGAGCTGCGTCCTTGAGAGCTCGGAGATCCTGGCCCCGAGCACGGCCTTGGCCTTGGGTGGTTCCACGCTGAAGACACGGAAGTGCTCGTTCTTCCCCTTCTTCAGGTCATCCGGACTCGAGTTGATGCCGGCATATAGCAGGGTGGCCTTGCCCTTGCGCTGGCCTGCGACGAGGTTCGCAACATTGTCCTCGTTGCCACTGAGCTCGACCTCCCCGGCGGGCTCGAGCTTCTCGAGGGATGATGCATCCAGCAGGGTTATTTTGTTGCCGACACCACTCTTGGTTGCTCCTCCACCGCCACCGACAAAGAGGCGATTAGAGTCTTGCGGGTCGAAGTCGCATCCGTACAGGGGATAGCCGACGTCTACTATTGACTCGGGAAACGGCGCCATGCTGGCGTTCACTGCACGAATGATGGCACTCTGTTCTCGAGATGGATGCGCTTGTATCGTGCGTCTATCGGTTTCTGTGTGCTCGAGGTGTCTGCAGAATATCGGCGAGGGTCAGGTAGGCCCGAGCTTGTCTCCTACGTTTGATGTGGTCTGTCGCAAAGGTCGTAGGCGAACGGATGCTTTCGGGATGGGAAACGACAGTCGTGACTAGAGGTCAAGTAGGATGGATAGCGGTTGCAAGGAATGAGTGCTGCAGTATGCAGAGAAGGTGCGACTGCCGGGGAAGGTCCGGTTGTGGGGGATTAAAAGTTGCGGCGCATATTCGTGGATGCGGAAAGGACAGATGACGAAGTGAGCCTCGGGCGAGGCTACTGCTTGCTACCTTGCTTAGCGGAATAAGCCGTTCTGTTCTGGGCCCTCCAAGGTTCTGAACCCCTGTGCTGTCGCTCAGGGATCGGCAGGGTTCAGGTACCAGCTTGCCGGAAACGGCCTCGCCCCTAAAATACTACCATACACCAGGTGCGATATTAATTTGGTGTAATTTGGGTCACTCTGCTTCGTTCACCGTGTCCTCTTGTAAATTTTACAAATAGGTGTCTTGTAGTGTCCATTCGAAGGCTGGAACTTACGAAGAAAATGGCCAGAAAAAGATATAGGTGTCTGCGGGACTTTGGAGGAATTTCCAACTGAAATTGTCCAAGAGAGTCTGCTTCTGAAGCCGCACCCGCATATGCACGGGCAAGCGCTTCTTGATAGGATAGCCATCTCCAAGGCCCCATTAAGATGGTCTTTTATAGGACATCCTCCCGTGGCATCGCCTTCAGTATGATAGCTTGAACGATAAATTCCGAACGAGTTTAGAATGGCGCATAGAGTGGTATTGTGTACAAGTTTGAGCTCGCCATTAGCTAGTGGTTCATGATTCCCTAGCCATTTCATAACATCATGACCCAAATACTACCATTCGTGGTTAATCACACCTCCCTGCTATAATCTTCCACGTCTCATCCCTATGAGTCCATGTTCAGATGTACACTCTTGATGTTGTAGTAGCTGGACAAGCCCGCCTCTCCCAGCTCCCGACCGATTCCTGACTGCTTCACACCACCAAATGGTACCCTCACATCCGAGTCGTTGCTGCTGTTGATCCAGACCATACCGGCCTCGATTTCAGCGGCGACGCGGTGGGCCTTGGTCAGGTTGCGAGTGAACAGCGCCGCACCGAGGCCATATGTCGTGTCGTTAGCCAGCTCGATGGCCTCCGCCTCGTCCTTGAAAGTGATGACCGACACGCAGGGTCCGAAGATCTCCTCCTTGAAGATCCGCATGTCCTTCTTGACATTCGTGAACATGGTCGGGTTGATGAAGAAGCCCTTGCCCTTCTGCGGGGCGGGGTCGCCGCCGAGAGCGATGGTCGCGCCCTCGTCCTTGGCGGCCTGGATGTAGCCCAGGACCTGTTCGTACTGGGCCTTGGTCACCTGCGGGCCCTGGAAGGTGGTCTCCTCGAAGGGGTCGCCGACAACGGAGACCTTCTGTACTCTGGACTTGAACTTCTCAATGAACTCATTGTAGATCTTCTCGTGGACGAGAACGCGGGATGTCGCGGTGCAGATCTGTCCTTGGTTGGACATGATTCCGATATGAGACCACGTCGCAGCGAGATCCAGGTCAGCATCGTCGAAGACGATAAGTGGTGACTTGCCGCCCGTCTCTAGTGTGATGTTCTTGAGCGTCTCGCTCGCCATCTTCATGATAACCTTGCCTGTGGCGGTACTGCCAGTGAATGCAACCTTGTCAACACCCAGGTGCTTGACAAGAGCTGCTCCAGCTTCCTGCATACAAGTCAGCTTCAAGTCCGCGTCGAATGATCAGTCTGGGACGATCTTACCCTGCCATGACCGTTAATGACGTTGACAACTCCTGGTGGGAAACCGGCCTCCTTAATAAGTTTGCCCATGACCAACATCGATAGTGGTGTCTGCTCAGCAAGCTTGAGCACCACAGTGTTACCGCAGCAGAGCGCTGGGCCCAGCTTCCAGCCAGCCATGGCCAGAGGGAAGTTCCATGGGATGATCTGGCCGCAGACGCCGAGGGGCTGCTTCAGGGTGTAGGCAAACTTGGACGGGCCAACGTCGATGACCTGGCCAAAGTTCTTGTCTGCATAGCCAGCATAGTACTTGAGGACAGAGACGACCTCTGGCACATCCTCGTTGAGCGCAGTGACATAGGGCTTGCCATTGTCAAGTGCCTCGACCGTGGCCAGGATCTCAGCGTTCTTGCTAACCAGGTCGGCCAGCTTGATCATGAGCTCCCCACGTTCCGTGCCGCTGAGGCCCTTCCATGAGGGATGCTTGAAGGCCTTGCGGGCCGCTTCCACAGCAAGGTCTACATCGTCGGCAGTAGCAGCATATACGGAGCAGATCTCCTCCTCAGTACTGCATTGGGCGTCAGTCCGGGC
>JACBFG010000015.1:1634623-1652244 GCA_013435955.1 Diaporthe sp. HANT25 | reverse complement strand
GGTGGGGGGGGGGGGTTGGTGCTCTTACGAAGGATTTATAGAGGTGATCTTCTGCTCATTGCTTGACTTGACAAACTCCCCGTTGATGAGGAGACCCAATGGCTGGGACCACTTCTTCCCGTTGGGGGCAGAGAGTTCGACCTCCATGGTTGGAATTGGTTTTGTATAAGAGGAGAGTGCTTCCCTGGGTGAGGCAGAGAAGGTGCAAGAGAAAGGATAAGATAAGGAACGTAATTTGATCTGTGGCGTCCAGGCTCTGAGGGCACTTGAGCTGTAGAGTATAGGAGCAGTGGCAGATCTGAGGTGAGTTGAGGAGGAGGAAGAAGTTGCGAGGAATGCAGTCGAGAAGAGGGATCTCGAGAGCATCTTGTAGTCCCGTCGATGTGCCTTATGTAGTAGGTACTGTAGGACCAATTACCAATATGCGCCCCGCGGCGAGACAGGCCAACCCCTCGATGACCCCTCACTCGACGCAAGATAGACTATCTGGGGGAGGCGGCTTGCTCGGGTGTGGGGAACCCAAGATGCTAGCACCAGCTTCTAGCCCCGGTGTGTGGGTTGCAGAGCATTCCACATTTGGTATGCCTTCACCACTGACAGCCATGCAATACATAATGGGAATCCTCGGCGTGACTCTGCATTTTCCAAAGCGCGTGCGTGCAGGCCTGACAGGGTCGTGCAGCAGCGATGATCGTGTCCGAGCTGCAACAGTTATCCGGATGTTTCCCGAAATCATCCACAGTCCACGGTCGACCGGAATGCGCCGCAACAAAAAAGCTGTCAAGCATCTGCTTGCTGGACAAGCTTTATCGTTATCGCCGCGGACCTAAGCAGGCCTTGTGCGGCTTCGGCAGCGTGGGCAGCGTCCAAGATAGGCAAAAAACTTGGCCATGCAGGTCATGTTGGCCGCAGGGGTCCCACCGTGGGAATGACTTGTGACATGCGACAGCTTTCCTTTGATGCGAAAGAAACACCTTCGGGCGGAATCCCTGACTAACCCGGCGTCTACCGCCCTCGGACTCCACAACAAAAACATATTTCCGTTGAGCATCTCTCTCATCATCTGTGCAGGCTGGTTGTGTTGAGTCTCTGTGTGGCCTGCCTCGCACATGTCGCGGCTGATGAGCATGGCTAGATTCCTAATGCGTGGGGGATCCCTTGGGGTGCTGGGGTACCTCGGTACCTGCCTGCCGTATGCGGTCGGGACCTAATCCTCTGGGCCCCCAGCAGGCCCAGGCGGCAGTCATCTTTCTAAAAATGGCCCGAGACCCAACCCAGCACAAGCGAAAACCCTCTCCCGCTGGGTGACATAATCTCGCTCGAAACAGTAGACAGGCACCGCCAACGTCATCGCAAATCTAACATCTCCATCCTCATTTTGCGACGGCTGGCCCTACACAACAACACCCCCTCTCGATCCCAAGAGCTTGAAACCATCCTGATCACCAACCTCATGGACCCTTCCAAACCCCTCGGCCCTGCATCCTCATGATGATAGCCAGCACAGCATCCCCAGTCGGATCCGAGGTCTTCTCTCTGATCGCACTACTCATCTTCTCCGCCATCACCCTTCTCATCCTGCGACACTACCTACCCCTCCGAACGACGCCTGCATTCGTCCTTGTTACCGTATTCTTCGCACTATGGCTACCAGCATGCATCGTCCTGCTCGTGCCCATAGATCTGGCGTCGAGCGCCAGGACGGACGATGAGAACGCAAGGGGCATATGGCTGCCGCAAAGGGTCTTACAGACTTGCTGGCGCATCACCTACTGGCTTACCTTTACCCTTACATGGTATGACCATAGTTTCCTCGACAACTTGGCTTAACACAGCGCTAATCGTTGCCCCAGGTTCATTCTCCCCATCCTTGCCGAATATTCCGACGCTGGATACCGAGATCCGAAGGGAAAGCTGATGTACTCCCTGCGCTCGAATGCCCAATACTATGCGATGGTTTTCGGATTTGGCATAATAGCGTTGATATACGTCTTTACTTCATACGGCATACACCTCGATTCCCTCAAGAGCCCAGTCATGGCTCTTGCATACTGCTGGGGCTTGGTCCTGGCAATCTACCTAATGGGCCACGGCCTCGTCAGCATCCCCCGACGCCTCATACGCAGTTTCAGCATTAGCGGACAGCTGCGCCAGTTGCAATCCGCGGCACCTAGGCTGTATGAGCAACTAGAGGAGGCGGAGATGAACCTCGAGGATCTCGAGATCCAAGTGGCGGAGTTGTGCCGCCGCAAGACCGGATCGGCCATCGACTTCCAGGACTGGATCGAGGAGCTTAGGGATTCCACCAACCTCCCGGAGGAGCAGCCCAGGACGACATCTGCCGTGGGTTCTGGCGAGGCGAGGCGAGTCCCCACGGTCATCACGGAGAAGTACATGGCGGAGCTCACGCGGGAGCTCACCCGCGCGAGGCACACCCGCTCTCGATATGCCAATGAGTGGAACCGTCTGCTTCGGAAGGCCGCGGAGACCCGGGCCATCCTGGACTCGGGTGGCTCGAAGAAGCTCGAATTCGGAGGTACCGCACCACATGCTTCGTGGTGGGAACGCATGTCGATCCTGACACCCTACACGAGACACGTGCTCCATTTCCACATCATGCCGCATGTAAGGCTGGTCTTCGGCGGAATCCTGGCTGTGGCGTCCATTTTTATCGTCTGGTCCGAAATCGTCAAGTTCGGGCCATCCGCGCTCGCCAACCTATCCATCATCCGCCTGACTGTGGTTCATCACTGGACTGGTGACAAGGGTCAGGTCGGATTTGCTGGCCAAATGATTGCAGCATTTTGGATTTCATATATGTGCGCTGCTGCCTTGATCTCCATCACCGAAGTCAAAGTGTGGCGTGGCCGCGCGTTGGTCTACCGGAACACGTCCCATGAATCGGCCCTGTGGTACTCATCCTACGTCGCCCGTCTTAGTGTCCCGCTGTCGTACAACTTCATTACGTTCTTATCAAAGGACGTCTACCAGAAGACACGATTCTACGACTTCCTCGGCCGGCTCATCGACTTGACAGCCCTGGGTAGCTGGTTCAACCGCTTGTTCCCACTATTTATCCTTCTGCCGATAGGCGCCACCTTGTTTGGTCTCTACGGCAAAGTAAAGCGCACAATCGGTCTCGCCGATATTATCGAAGACGACGATGACGAGAATGAGATTGGCTACGGTACCGGATCATGGCGGGAAGGGCGCGACCTCATCGAGCGAGAGCTCAACGGAACCTCGATCGGTAGGTCAAGGGACGCTGCCGGGCCAGGAGGAATCGCCAATGGTGGTGCAGCCACGAGGGCCACGCCTGTGCGCTCCATTCCTGGGCCCTCGAGCCGACCTGGTGGTCCCACAACACCATTGGGGACGTCGCCGAATATCGGCAGGGTGGACTCGCCCGCCACTGCCGCCAGCTCGAGGCGGATCGGGCAGAGACAGCACGCGAGGCTCGGTGCCGACGAGGACGAGGACGACAACTTCTTCTCGCAGCTCGGGACGCGCATCAAGAACACGGTCGACACGATGGATACCCCAAATTGGTTCCAGGAGATTGTCAAGAAGCCCAAGTGGATGGGCGGGGATGACGAAGAGGGCGGGCAGGCGTCTGGGTCGGGCGGCAACAACACGGACATACGGCGCTGGTTCGGGGGAGGCAACGATGGGCGGATCAGGCTGTAATTATTGGCGTCACAGGCTTACAGGGAGTTCTCAAGGGATAGGCCTTTGCACTTGATCTGTTCTCGCATTGTCTTGCGTTCGGACTCCAGGACGCGAAGATCGTCCATTGCCGTCCGCTCCGGGAGACAAAACAAGGCAAATAGCACTGGAAAATAATCTCTAGAGTGGGAACAGGACACGCGTAAAGGAATGCGTAATAAGAACTCATTGGGTTTATATAATAATATCGGATAATATTGAATATAAAAATTTGGAATAAAGGGAAGCCATCTACGAGATGTTCTGTAGTCGTGGACGGAATGCAAAATTTACTGCCAACCCGATGGAAGATTACAATGAGATTCAAGTACTTGGTTGATATTCTCAATGATTTATTTACTAAATTGTTAACATGGCCCTTTTTGTACCTTAACGATGGCATCGTCTATTCACTAAACGGCTGCGAGTGGCAGTCACGAAGTGTGCTTGCTTCTGCTTGCGTTTGCGGCAGTCGCGTAGCGGAGACGTTGTTCCGCACCTGCCTGCTTGCCTGCCTGTGTGGGCAGGCAGGAGTGTGGCCAGACAAGATTGTTCATTCTTCTGGGTGACAGGCGCAGCTCGGAAACCTTGACATCAAAAAGATCGACGTGCGCAAAAAAGCAGACAGCGTGCACCACAGAAAACTGGTGCGAAGTGCATCTCGACAAGGTTCGGACCGGCATTGGCGATTCCCATCCCAAGTCGCGGATACCACATCAGAGTGGCACTCGCTCTGTCCGGGCTGCGACAACTCTGACCTCGACCGTCTGTGTGCGAAGAAGGTTTTGGCAATCATCGCAGGGGAACCCGCCCAGGCCAATCCAAGCCCTCGCCCCTCGTCAAGAATCCGACCCTCCGACATTGAGACTCAACCGTGCCTGACGGGTAGGGGCTGTGCGCGACCTTTCAAAAGATCGATCACCCTCGCATTCCCGGCGCCTCTGCGGGCGGGCTCGCCACACCACCACCCACCCACCCAGGCCACCCAGGGCAGAGAGAGCTTGGGGAGCATACTTCGGAGCTCGCACCCGTATCCGCCACGCCCAACTTTGTTGTTGCCCAAGTCTCGACAATGTCTGATCCCGACCAAGGGAGCGCCTCACAGGCGCCAGATTCCAAGATCAGCGCTGAGGATGGGAGGAAATACTGGCAAAGTAAGGTTTGAGCCGGCTTCACGTCCATGCTCCTTGTTTCCTACCCCTACACTACACACACTACACAGGCACCGGAACCCCACCCACCCTCCTCCTCAGCCACACCTTCCAGGGCCCCCTTCTCCTCACCATCACACGTGCACTGCATTACCTGCATGCCATTGAAACAGCCTGGCTGACCCTGGCGGGCGTTCGCGAGTGTGCAGATGTCGATGCCGATGTCAATGGCATGTTGGGAGGCTTTCCCTATGTGTCGCGGGTAGACCTGCAGGGGTCTCGAAACTTTCTCGCCAAGTTTGGCATCGGGACCAAGGACGGGCAGCGCACTGTCGCCGCTGCCCTCGAGGGCGGAGCTGGGTGAGTGATTGGCCCTTGCCCCCCTTTCTCGTCACGCCCCGAGAGCTCATGCGCCGAGACCCTCCCTCTCTCATCTTGGAGTCGAAGCTCTGCTGCTCACGGGCTCCCTGCATGTCTGCTTCCCCACAATCCCGAGCACGTTCCGCCTGCATGCCAGCCCAAGGCTGATGTTTGTGTCTCTCGGCTTTCAGCATAGGCCGGATCACCGAGGGGCTTTTGCTCAGCTTGTCACAGGAGGTCGATGTCGTCGAGCCCATAGCAAAATTCACCGAAGCCCTGGAGAAGAAGAGCGGCGTCCGTCGGGTCTTCAACGTCGGCCTGGAGGAATGGCGGCCGGATGTGGGCGTCAAATACGACCTCGTATGGAATCAATGGTGTGTGGGTCATCTCACAGACGAACAGTTGGTCCAGTACCTGGAAAGGTGCAAGACGGTCCTAGCCCCCGGGGATGGGCTCATTGTGGTCAAGGAGAATATCAGCACCAGTGGTGTCGACCTATTCGACGACCAGGACAGCAGTGTTACGAGGTAAGTTTGACATTGTTCGGTTGCATCCGGTCCAGACACACCCAGGCACTAGGCGCCTTCTAACATACCTAATAATCGCGACCAGAACCGATGAGAAGTTTCAAGCCATCTTCAAGGATGCCGGCCTAAGGCTTGTCAAGGCAGAGACCCAACGCGGATTTCCGAAGGAGCTTTTCCCGGTGAGAATCTATGCCCTGAAGCCGCGAGAATAGGAGTTCGGATATACGTGTGCAGGATTGCATCCGATTATCATGTAGCAGTCCACATCATCGGGCCATTCATATCAATAGATGCGGGTAACAGACAAGCGCGTCCCAGCTCGGCCCTTGAGTCGACTTGCAGCAAAGACCCCGACAAGCTCTCACTGTCTGAGTGGTCACCCAAGTGTGTGGTACTCCGGAAACTACGCTGGAAGTTTCATTAGGTTCCCTGTCATCGGCCTCCAAGGTATCACCCAGGTACTTTCCACTCGTGGTTGTTCCCAGCAGGTGGACCATAGGTGACATTCGGCAGAAACCCTCGGCCACTCAAGCAAGTACCGAGTACTCTGGAACCTTATTTATATTTCTTCTTTGCTTTTGGCGAGACCCTACCCTACGACGGTGGAGACGGTGGAGACATGGACCTGCTGCTCGAGCAGAACGTAATGCACAAGGGAGTGCATAAAGGACCCATGTACTACACGGTAGCTACGTCCCTTCGGATTTAAACCAACCACAGCTGCGTGCAACCCATTGTGCCTGCCATCCCGTCGAGCGCAAGTGCGACCTCGTGCAAGAAGCACATCAGCATGAATTTCATCCCCGCTTTGTTTCCAGCAACCAGAACCAAAATTCTCTCGGACCGACTCTGGGGGGCACAATATTGGAAAGCAAACCCATCTTTTCCACGAACTATACGGGGTTCTGACACTGGGGGCCTCATTGGCTCAACCAGAAATAGATATAATTATGACAGCTGGATCGGCCGCCCCTGAGATCGGAAGGCCGGTCCGAGAGAGAGGTGGGCAAGCTTTTGCCTTCCCGCGTCGTCTTCTCTCGGGCGAGACGTCTCCGGCACATGGTGCGGCCGTTGAGAGTAGCAGATAGATTGGGGGCAGAACTTGACGTGCGATCACCTGCAGCTTCTTTCTGTCAGGATTATTAATAGGCGCGCGGAAGGGGAGGTGTGCGACGGCATGCGGGAGCGTTTCGATAGTTTGCGATGCCAGGCTAATAGGCCCGGGGTTTAGGCGTGCGTGCCTGCCCTGTCCCCCATGGAGCCTCTCTCTCTCTGTACTCTACTTGAGACGCGCCAGCCTGTGTGTGGGAGGGGCGGGGAGCGACGCTGGGGTTGCCCTCGATGGTAGGAGGGTACCTGAGCAAAGGCTTTTACCTGTGCGCGCGCGCAGCCTTTTCTTCCCTCTTGACCCCGTGTGTACACAGGGCGCGCAGGACTGACTGCGTGGCTGTACACGTATATGCAAAGTACCCGATTCGGTCGGGAGTTTATCTAGGAGACGAGTCTATCTGCCCCGGGGGGAAGTGGGCGAGACTAACACACAACTCGCAGCTGATTCACGCAGCCTCCCTGCCTACCTTCATCGCGATCTATCTCTTCTGTGGTAAGCTTTCTCTGGCGACATTGCCACTGCGGTTGGTTATGCGCGGCTCCCCTCCAGTTGGCCTTTGTAGGGTCGCCTCGACGTATTTGGTGGTTCTCGGCGGCCACCACCCCTCCACATCGGCCCGTCGCGGCCCATGTCTTCTCCTCGCTGCTCACCTTCGGTGAACACTTCTAGAGCGCTCACCCTTCCCCCTGTGCACAACCAAGGCTGGGCATGAGCAGATTCGCTTCGGCTTCCCCGGGGGCATTACCAGTCAGGCACAGAACGGGGGGTCGAGGTAGCAACAGCCGCGCCGCGCCGCGCAGCGGCCGCGCCAGATCAGACGAGCCATCTGCCGGTCCTGTCCTTGGAAGGGGGGCCGGCTGAATGCCGTAGGGCTGGAAAAAAGGGCCTTGCCTGGGCAGGTGACAGCTGCCCGCGGGCCGAGGTGCTAGTGTCCCGTTTCAGGTGATGACTCGCGGGAAGCGGCATCGAGCAAGTGCCGCATAAGCCTCCGCTGTCATTCAGAGACTAGAGGAGGAGGAGGAGGAGGAGGAGGAGTGGAGGGGCGGGCGGCTGTGGTCGAGGCCGCCCAGGGGTTGGTTGTTGGGGGGGCGTGATGCTGCATTGTTCCCTTAAGGGGGGCCTCGAGCACACCGGTGACTGGGGTTTTGTTGCAGGAGCCGCACGGGGGCTGTTGTTTTCTGTCGCAGTTGATACCCCCTTTCTGATCCTCTCTGATGGCAAGCTAGGCAGGCAAGGATATCCGTTTCCGAACCAGATGATGATGGTAACGTGTGGTGGGAAGTAACCACGGCCTCGTCCGCAAGCTGCAGCCCGATGCGAGCGAGACATTACGTGCTGCTTGGTGCATTATTCCGTTGCTTGAGCTCACCTCACCCCGTCAGCAGCGTTGTGGGCACGGCGTAACGCTCTCTTCGGGGTCACTCCTGAGAGGAAGGTGGTGATGCGACTCAGTGATAGAGGTCTTCAAGCGAGTCCGACTGGATGGTAACCCCGTGACTTTCGGTAAGGCTAGTCGTACTCGTACAGAGATATATCTGCGGTGTTATTTGCTGCATTATAGGAATTTTAATACCACCACGCGTTTTTTGATCTTCTGCGACAGCTCGCGGCTCAGCGGCCTCATCTTTTCCAACTTCCAGCGGCGCCTTGCTGATCGCTTGGTTCCAGGCATATCCAACAGTGCTGTATCATCACCTGCTAGTGCTTCTGGTTCATGGTCTCCGCTGCGTGGTTTGCACGATCTGTAGCTGGGATGTTCCTCGTCCCCGGATTCAAAGCCGGTCGCATAGTCGAACATCGTTGTGCGGATCTCGTGAACTCTCTTGTTGCACTAACGATCGTCCTTGCAGTAGTGTCGATCATGCTCGGCCTCAAATGTCTGTCCTCTGCGGTGCGACGAGCCTCTCACGACCGGATTGTTCGTTCCCGCTTTGATCATCTCGTGAGCTTATGCCTTCCCCATCGAAAGAAGCAGGCTGAGGCTTGCGGTCTTCTCGAAATCCCCCGATGCCCCTGAGTTATTCAAGTTTTTGGTCCTTCAGCGTTGACCGGCCTGTCTTCTCAGCTGGTTTTCGGTACGCTTCCGAGCCCTATGCTGATCCTGGCCAACTTTGACCATGCCACTTCCGACGAGGGCTTTCCATCAAGTCTTTGACCCATCTCAGAACTGAGCTGCTTTGCCGGATTCGTGGGGGCTGCCGGCTTATTTATTCTCGTCCTTCTGACAAGCTCAGGTAGGATAGCCTTGAGACAGCCAGCGTGGTCACCCCGAGCACCATTCATCTTTTCAAGGCGGCTGACTGAGTATGGTCAGCCCAATTCAACACTCAGTAGGTACGGTTCTGCATGGCGTCTTTGGCTGAAGGACCACTCTTCGCCAACAGAAACCGCGTCCACCAGATGAATGGAGCATCGAGTAAAGCTCCTCGGGGCGAACATTATGGCAAGCATCCATAGTCTTGTTCACTAGCGACATCCGCCGGAGAAAAAGCTCGGTGTGCCTTTCCTGACCTTCTGTATACCTGCAACAAGTCTGACCCGCTGATGGCTTCGTCACCAAGTTGGGCGCCCCTTTGCATTAGTACAGTGGCGGTTTCCTCAAAGCACCAGAATTGGTTGATTGGCTCGGCTGCATTGTCTGCAATCCTTCTAGGTTGAGCTCATTGACCCTGCGTTCGCCTGACGGTGTAGGTCACCCCTTTTCCTTTTCAGGCGCACCTCGTTGAAGCTCGGGCTCCTAGGGCCGGCGATGGGGACGACCCCTGTCGAGGCAGGGCCACCGCCCGAATAGCGCACAACCTCGATGAAGCGCAACGACTTCTGTACGTGCGGATTGCAGATGTTGAGTTGTACATGAGGCGGTGGTGAGGTAGCTGGTGGTCTGTTGAGCGAAAGACATGCTTGGTTCTTCATCCAGGGCTTGATGGTAGGCGAGAGACTTCTCTAGTTCAGGGTCAATGCTCCTGGCAGGTTGGCCACGGTGGCCGTGACAAGATCACCTCGGCCAGGTTGTCGACCCCGCGGGCCCATTCGGCGACCTTCGGCGCGTTCTCCTGCTTTCAGACAGCCGCGATGGCAGGGGGAGTATTTGACGGTAAGCCTCATGGCTGTTGATGCCGATGTGTCGTTAAAGATACAATTCGAACTCCCGCCCGCTGGCGACTGCGCCGTCCGCGACGGGGACAGGCAAGTGATGGTCATCATGCCGAAGTTTGTCCTGAAGAGTGCTCGACCCGAGCGTGTGGTGGCGAAAAGAGCATTGTTGGTGAGTTGATGGTTGATTCTGAGCACCACTGGTAGCTCTGTTACATTTGCGGGCAGAGCGTCGTCGTCGTCATCATCTCAACTCAGCTTTCGGTTAAGGGGGCCGAGGCTCAAGGGGACGGAATCGGATCAAGATCCGGATTCATGCCCCCAGTGGTCAGTCCCCTTCCTACCCTGACCCTAACTCCCCGTCTACCTGACAGGACCACCCCCGCATAGCTTGACCGACCGGAAAAGCATTGCGATCCTTCTTCCATGGGTGATCCTCGATTTCTCTCTTTGTAGTCTTGAACCTGATCTACAAGTGCCGAGAAGGAGTCTAAATGCATTAATGCTTGATTATCATCCAGTTTGGTAGACACATATAGCCATGGTCTCGCCGGCATGAAAAAGGGTTGAAATTCCAATATCAATCTTGGCTAATGAACTTCAACCCAGTCGTCGCACGAAAGGCGCTGCCCATCCTGCATGGACACTTGGTTGCTGCCACACGGGCATGCGCTGTCATTCCAGGCTGCCTCAGATCAGGCAGATCAGGCAGCGAGCTTGAACTTGAATGGCTCGAGTCCCGTGGTCCCGACGTCCACCCTGAACAGCGCGCCTCCCAGCTCCTTGCTCCTGCCCTCGCCCTCGTCGTCATTCGCAGTTGTGATGTAGAGCTGCGAACCCACAAACTCGCAGCACGTGATGTTCTTGGTTGGCAAATTGACCTGGCCGATGACCTTGCCCTCCGGCGAGATCTTCACGACACGGCTCTCACCGTACACCGTGTGCCACATGTTCCCGTCCTTGTCCACGCGGTGGCCATCGGGCCCCCCCGATCCCTCATGCGAATAGAAGACGCGGTGGCCTGACACACTGCCATCGGTCGTGTCATAGTCGTAAGCATAGACCTTGCCGGCGTTGGAGTGCGTGTAGTACAGCGTCTTATTGTCGGGAGACCAGCTGATGCTGTTCGGAATCATGAGGTCCGGCACAATCTTCTTGGCCTGCGATGGCTTCGTCCTCCCATCAAATAGGTAAAGGCCGCCTGTTGAGAGTCAGTCCAAGGGGTTCTCAGTGGCGAACTGGTTCCAGCTATTACGTCTCGGCGTGCACGGCTTCGTGATTTGTTGTGGGTGCCGGACCGTCTGTGCACCCATTTCTCGGGCCCGGCGCATAATCAAGGTTCAAGGGGATTGGCCGGCATAATGATGACTTGCCTTCAGTCTGGAATTCTCCCTTTCCGAAATCAGTCATGTTGCCCAGCCAGAAGCGCCCATGGGGGTCGACTGCGCCGTCATTGCTCCTCAGGCGCTCATTGTCCTGCCCGTCAGCCGAGGAGAATCGGGTGATGTACTCGTAACTGCCCGTCTTGCGATTCAGCAGAGCGAGGCCATACTTGAGGCCGACGAGTATCTGGTCCTGGGGGTCGGAGCCCTCAACATCCGCCGTGACACCCACAGGCACGTCCAGTTGAATTGTCTTGACTGAATCTGGCCCCTCAGCAAGAGACACCGTGTGCACTCGGTGATTGATAATGTCCACCCAACGCAAGGTGTTGGTTGCCTTCTCATAGTATGGGCCCTCCCCGAGCTTGCAGTGGATGTTGAGATACGGTTCCTCCACCGTCCATTCTTGAAAGTTTCCGCCTGCCATCTTGTCTCACAAAATCGAAACGTTGCAACGATCAGTAATCACTGGGGTCCGGGCTAGTCTTGTCACGAGACGACAGTTCCAGTGTCCGTAGCCGTACTGGTGTCGCTGCAGCTGCTCAAAGGCCGTGAGAGGGTCCACGGCAGATGTCAGTCTGACGCCGTGTCACAATCGATCGGTTGCCTGGTGAGAGGTCTTGGAGCCGCAACCTGGCTCTTTCGTACCCCGATCCTGTGCTCTGTCGTAGATCGGTCAAGTCGGCTAAGCACCCGACTTGCGCAGCTCAACCTGATCCTCAATGATGGAGTGGCACCTTGGCCGTGTGATCCCGGCGACGGTGCAACTTCAGGGTGCTTGCTGGAAAGTAGGTCACGATCCTTTTTTGGAGACGCTGGTACCCCTGGTAACTGTTCGGGCCAATACTTGGCGGATGAGAATACTTGATTTCCTGCGATGCGAAACCTGGAGTTTATATGCAGCCTAGCAGTCCCATTCACCTCTGGAGACGCGGGGCGGAATTGCGGAGTTGAAGCTTCTGCCACGTTGCCGTAGCCGGCGGCTGATTGTGTTAACGCGGCAGGCGGGCCTTGTTTCCGTATCCTCACGGGGGCCCGCCGTCCGAGGACATCCTAGCTGCAGCGGACAACATGCGGAACGACAAGCAGTTGCTTCATCGGCGTGGACAATTTTGAGGACTGTCCAACTTCCCAAACAAGAGCTCTCAGCTCACGAGAGTTTCGTTGATAATGTGTGTTCCGTTACACCAAGTGCTACCCACAGGATTTCTGCTAGTGCCCTGAACGCGAACGTTGGGATCCCTTGTATCAAGGTGAATGCCCTAGTGCAGAAACAGCATGCAGCTCATCTTAGTCAACCCACCATTTGTGAACGTAGCCGCTGCCGTTACCCAAGCAGAATAATGATCACCTCATGATGGACCTCGTGCCCTACGTGCTCGGGCATCCATGGAAGTCGCCTTGACCGTGGTTGGCCTCCCGGGGAGCAGCGCGCAACACAATCGGAGACTGTCTCGAAATAGAAATCGATCGAATGTCTGCCCATTTCAGTTTGATGAGATGACAGTCAGGTTACGTATTAAATCCTCCACCATATTCATGATAGAAATATCGTTCATGGCTAGCGGCACAGTGCCAGGGCATCGTAATGTCGTAGCGACTTCTGTCGACGTGTGGATACCGAGAGGCTGAGAGAGGAAAAAGTAATTTGAGTCGTCGACCTGCCTGAGACACGTTAAAGAAACAGCTCGCTGTGCAAGCCTTGCCGGCGCATGGCTTGTTTCCACACTTGCAGACTCTTGCGCAGTTCCAGCCCCGAGTCGCAGATGGAGGCAACACAGAGCAGGGGAACATAACTCGAAGAAGGGAACCGTCTGACACGGTCCAGATCCCTCCCACTTGCGTGAACCTTGGCCCCGTCCAGTTCGGGCTCGCGTGACAGTGTATCGGATAATTCGTATTATACAGTGCCTCCAATCCCACGAAATGACTGTGAGAATTTCTCTAGTGAGTGATATTATCCCTCAGCCGCCAGTCCCCGACGTACGACTGGAAGAAGTATCGGCGCGATGCTTGCAGCCGCCGGCAACCATGCGGGTTGCCGATCAGTATCAGGTTCTCGACCTCGCCTTACTCGCATTGGAAAGCTTTCCAGGGGTGAATTTCCCTTCCCGTCATAATATCTTGGGGTCTTCTGCTGGATGCGGCCGAGGCAGACCGGATGCATGTAGGCAGGTCCCGAGTCCAGAGATGAACGGGTGGTACGAGCACATCTGAGTAGGCACGGAGCGTATCCTGATCAAATGCTCATCTGCATCTCGGTAAGGTGGGCGCACACACTCCGTGATTGGCGCCTGAGCTCGCACGGCCGTGTAACTCGTTAATGTTTGGTGAAGGCTGATATTAAACTGGCCAGTATAGCCCAGTTTTCCGTGTGCACACGGTTCACTTTCTGAGCAACGAAAATGGGTCCCGTCATCTCGCTCTTCTCCAATCTGGAGGTAGTGCTGTGCTCCATGGCATGCATCAACCCATGCTTTGCGTGCTGCAAGCCATACCTGCACCTCATCGTCCCGCACACCCACCTTTGACGCCCACGTTGGACTTTCAATCCTCCTGCCACACGGCTGTTGTGCCTTGACAAGTGCCGAACGGTCGCCGACCACGCCGGACTCGGCTACAGGGCTGCTGCGACAATTGATCATGACCCATAGTAGCAATGATGAGCCAAACCCCGCGTCTCCAGATGTCACACTTCGCTGGGCGTGAAGGCCTAGTGGGGACCGGTTACCAAGGATCTTGCTGTCCTGGCCAGAAACCGGCTAGCGATTAAAGCTGGTCGGGGACGGCCCGCGCGCGCGGTTTGATCAACTGTTCGGCGACAGGGTATTGGCCTGCACGGCGTACTGCACACGCCGGCTCCGTGCTGGCCAACTGTTCATGCCGAGGACCGCCTTGGCGATCCCTATTTTGACCGAGCGGTTGTGATGTTGCAATTGAGGCCGAGTTTGAGCATCCCATCCGAAGGAAGGTTTTTGTGTCGCTTTATTATTAGAGAACGGGGGCCTTGCAGCCAAAAAATTTGAGTTTCGCGATGTTGGCCTGATCTGGGATTCTCGACTCTGCGCCCATCTGTGGTTCAAGTAATCTCCGGGGATAGACTATCGCCCTAGCCGATATGAGATGGTCGTTGGGAGATTAGCGAAGTGTGGAGACCTGGTCACGGTTCAGTCCCGACCACACGGCGGACGGCCTTTGCCTCCGCCGATGTATGTATCAGCGCCGGCGTCGAGAGGCGAGACAGTCTGTCAGAGGAAGCTCAGTGCTCGGCAAGAGATGCCAGTCCTTGGTGCGAGGCGTTGCTAGGCTCAGACCAGGGTCGGTGCATTGAGTTCGAGAAGGATTGGCAGGCTTCGAATGGCCCAGCATGCCTGTAATCCAGACCCTTCCAGCCGGACCGAGTACTGTACGTGCACAGTGTCCCCCGATGGGTGTCCTGGCCGCGTGTCTGGCCGCAGTGGACTTCAGAGAAGTGTGGGCTTTGGTCCTTGCATAAGTCAAAACATAGTTTGTCAACCACAGCTGGGCCTGCAGAACGCAGCAGCTTTCGGCACAGATTTCTATCAGCCGGCATGCGACATGCAACATGCAACATGGCGAATGACGGATGGGGTCGTATCCACTACCGGCGTTGACCTGCAGATGGCACCCAACAAAGAAATCAAGAACCTCATCCATGCCGGCGCTAGGCGGCCAGGAACCCCAGGGAAGTCGCTGCCGGAGCACATCCGGTTCGAGCGGAGAATTGGGAGCATGGCAGAGTGGTTCCTGTACGGGTGCTGGAGACCGGAGTCATGCTTGACTCATCAGCGGGCAAGGTCGGGTCGCTGCAAGGAGAACCCGGCGAGGCTTGGGCAGCTGTGACGTTGGGAATTGTTTCTTTGCGTCGGTGGACTTGTTTTCGGATCCAAGCCCCTGGGATGTGAAAGTGGGCAATGGCAATGCTTGGCCATGAGTGGTCGAAGGGCGACACCGATCGATCTGGAATTGACTGGCAAAGCCTAAAACTGCGCCGAATAGCCGCGGGCGTCTTTTGGATGGACATGGTGCACTCGGTTCATGGATGGTCGACCGTACGTGGATTGGACTGTACAGTACCGTACCGCACCATACTGTATGTACATGGGCGTTGTAGTGTAGGCAGCATGTGCATAAGGTGGCCGTCCTGATGTAGGACTAATATAGTGGCCATGATGATTATAGGCCAGGGCAGGACGAGAATGAGGTGAGACTGCATGTTGTTGTACGCACATGACCCCTTTTGAGAACCAATGTTCCATCGCCCGGGAGAGAGAGATGGCTGCTTTGACCGTTTGGGAGCCGATGGTCGATTGGGTGCCCGAGGATCCTACGCTACCGTAGCAGTAGAGGTTGCACAGGAAGTGGTGGGCAGGCATGTGGGTGAGAAAACGGGCGACCGATGAAGGAGCGCGCGAGCCCCGGCCGTGGCCGTGAAAATGAGAAGTCGTCTTGGCGGGCCCGGTTGGGAACGAGGCCAGCCGAAACGCGTGTGAGTGGGTGTGTGGGTGCGTGGGAGCGCGAGTGGATGGATGGTTGGATGGACCTCCGGTCGGACAAGCAGTCAGGCACAACGAGATGAGGCGTCTTGACTGGGAATGGTGGTTGCAGCTAGACGCGGCCAGGATGGGAAAAGGACAGGACGAGGGCTTCTTATTAGAGCACACGGTCTATGTATGTGTGTACGCATGTATGTATGTGCTCGTATGCGTGTACTGTACTGTGCTGTGTAGTGTAGATGGATGCAGCGAGGCGCGGCATGGCACGGCATGGCATGACAGAGTGCAGAGTGCAGAGTGCAGACAGAATGCAGGATGCAGGCAAGGCGGGATGTTCCAGTCCTGCAGAGTAGGGGGAAGAGAGAGAGAGAGAGAGAGAGAGGAGGGCCGAGACAGAAAGAAGGAAGGCGTTCCGTCGCCCGCGAGCACTAGCATTGCCGTTCCCGGACGAAGAAGCAGAGGGCAGCGACAGATGAGGATCTGGAAATATGCAATGTTGCAGACGAGAGTGGACGGGGAGGCAGTGCAACGGCTCTCTCTCTGGGAAGGAGGTCGGTCGGTCGTTGGGTTCTTGGGGTAGACGCGACTGACGGGCGGGCAGACCCAGGTGCAAGTGCAGGTGCAGGTGCAGGCAGGCGCAGGTGCAGGGCCTCACGCAGGTGCGGTGCAGGAAGTGTGCACATGCATTGCGCAGGTGGGTCGCGGGAGGATTAGATAAGCAGGGCGGTGGGATGGGCACAACGTCCAACGACTCGTCGGATTTTCCCACCACAGTCAGTACACAGTACCTCCGTACTCCGTAGTATAGAGTGGGTGAATAGGTGGTAGGTAGCTGAGGTTGCATTGGGAAAGCCACAACCCACCTACTACGAAGTACCCACACCTTCCATCCCTCCATCCCTCCATCCCTCCGTCGCTCCGTCACCCTCCACCCATCCATTCGTCCATCCACCAACCCGCCCGCCTGTCTGGCTGGCTGCGCGTACTGGTATGTACACCAGGCTGTGTGTTTGCAGAATGATGCTGGACCATGTACATCGCACGTCCTCCCCATACCACGGGCATTCGGTGGACGGCGGCAGTTTGCCGGTGCCTCACCATATCATCCGCTCATCCCGTCGCCACCACGGACGCGTACACTCTGACAGCAGTGTCAGGTCCCATGGGAGCGCCAAAGTCTAATCATCAGACAGGTTATTTCGAGCATCCGCGGCTGCCCAGGTCCTGGTCGTGCCTCCTGCGCTCCTGTCTCGTATCTTTCGTACCTGCTGCCTGTCTGCATGGTAGGCAGTAGGTGCGTGCACAAGTATGTATGTATACACAGGCAGCTACTTGTTCGTCCAATGTTTTGGGGACGCATGGGAAACTCATCAATCTCGAACTGGATCCTTCCAACCTTGCAGCCACCCAGCGCGGAATCAGAAGACCAAACAATCTACCCCATACTGTCACCCTGGCCTGCAACTGCGACGGTAAGAGAAGCTGTGGGATAGCTCCAGCCCCATCCCAAGCTCCCAGTCCCAGCTCTGGCCCCGGCTCAGCATGGGCGCTCTGGGGGGGGGGGCTCTGGATACCGCATCTTCCTTGTCCCGGCCATGGTGAGCTCCAGGCCAAGCCCACCGGGGATCAAGCAGCACAAGAGCTGTCCACCCTCACCCTTCGCCCTTCACCGCACAACCAGTCGCATGCCGCAGATCTGGTCCACGGCGCTGTACCGAGACATTGTCCGTCGACGTCGTTGTGCATGTGTGCATGTGTGTGCATGGCGACCCCAA